>WEDG01000741.1:0-27605 GCA_017591395.1 Schistocephalus solidus | reverse complement strand
AGCCCGCAAAAATAGACCGTTCTTCCAAGTTTAAGGTAGCAATTTGCATGTGTAGATAAGCAAATAATTTCAAAATACTACTCTTTTTATTTGAGTTCCGCACTTTTTTGAGTTTCTTACTTTGTGAAATTCCCCGTTTAAGCATAGACATGCATTTGCATGCTCGCAGACTTTCGAGGTAGCACTTATTTCTCTGAGTTTAATCACACTTGGGTGAAGTTACATTCCCAGCCTACTGCAACGTACGGAATCCACCAATTCTGATACAAAAAACTGAATGTTCAAACAGGATTTCCTAAACAATCAATCTAGAATCCACCAGGTGACTACCAGGCACAATTAATTAGCAGAGGATTTTGACAAAGTTGAATAATTCCTTAGACCCACTTGTGAAAAACTCGGCAGCCTCGGTGGGATTCACACCAAAGCCAACAAGGGGAAGGCTGAATGCTCAGATGTCGGTCCTCAGGACTGAAGCCAGTGCACGCAGGTGCGTCAGCTAGTCTAGAAAGGAGGTTAAGCTACCATTGCGGAATTGCGTTCACCAACTCAGATGCCGTCATTCCAGTGTTTATACAGTCCGTAAGTAACATTGCTTATGGATAATTGTGAACTGTTGTCAAGGTCTTACTGGCTGAAGGCTCGGAAGTAGGTCCTAAGGACTGAAGCCAGTGCACGCAGTTGAGTCAACTAGTCTAGAATGGAGGTGGTAGGGTATTGCGGAGATCACCCGTGGGTGATAGCGAGCAAGCGAAATCCAACCGTGAGAACCGGCTATGCGCGCTACCTGTGTTGGAAACACAACCAGCCAATCAGAAATAAGCATGGAGCCACCGACCACAGGGACAGACTCAGAGAGCCAATCAGGAGCTGGAAGTATCGAAAGCCGATGATTACTCGAACAATGCACATGTGCACATACAATTTTGGCTGCCCGCCCTCGTGATTGTCAGTGCTGCCATCTGCCAAGCCTTGCGTACTTGCGTGTGATAACCTCTGCCAACGTTCGTAACTGGATGTTCTGTTTGAAAAGCCGTGACACCGATCGATATTTATGTGGCCCCTCAGTCGCTTGTTTGATGCGAGCCTGAAACTATCACGGTGCGCCAAACTCGGTGGCTGGGAAGTTGCCAAACTACGATTGCATTCAGACCTCACAGTCAGCCTAATGCGTGTTTGTGTGGAGTGGCCGACTGGTGGTCTGTGTCAGGCTGCAATGACGCCTTCTTAACGTGACATCTGGCACACTCACATGTGTGAGATTAGATCCGCTAAACCCGCTTCTATGTGAACTCTTGGTGCTTGTGTTTGGGGAGTCGAATCGTGTACGTGGTACGCGCGGACGATGTCATTATACAGGTTAGCGGCTGCGCCAAGTCAATTGACCGGCCTGGATAGTGGCTCGTGCCTGGAAGTGTGAATAAGGGGTGCAGTCGACGAAGCAGCGCATTTTACTCACTATACCCAATCTGAAAAGTTTGGAACAATAACGGCACGCTAAAATTCATGTCTGAGAAAGTTGTCAAGTGACGGGAAAACTTGGACCGTGCAGCCAGCCCAGTATGCGTTTCTGTGGAGTGGTGAACTGAGAGTCAGGTTGTAATGGCTTCTTCTTACGCAAGCCGCCTGCGCCCTCTCCCACCTCCGGTCTGTTTGACTTGGCCGTACACCGGGTTCAGGTTGGGGAGGGTGATGAAGTGCGGTAAATGCAAAGCAAGTCTACTCTCACTATAATCAAATCGACGCCTACGTCACCATCGTTCGGAGAATAGATAACATTTTGATTTAATGAGTCTACCTTAGAAGAAATACGTGCCAGTATGCTTCACTGGCTGGTGAAACGCTTAAGATTCCTCCGAATATCGACGGAGGAAAGAGGAAAGTAAAAGGCGGAAGAAGAGAAAAATGGCAGAACAAATCATGCCTTTTTGAGACATCTGAGTACGATGCTTTAATAATTCAGCGAATAGTCATTCGCTGTAGACGACGACACACTTCAGCTAGTCACCCAGGGCTTTGACCCCAATTCGAAACTTCGGCTGCGATAGCAGCATCAAAATTAAGGTAATCAGTGAATACTGAATTGGTCGGCAACTTAATGGATAGTTTTCGCAGTCAACGGATGATAGCAAAGTAGACTGGTCCACCTCAAACAGGTGTTGAGAGATATTCTTAGAGCTCTTCAAGAAGTTTTTGGATGATTATAGGTGACCTTTATTTCTGTCGACGCTGTGAACCAGAAATAAATCCCAGATAGATTCTAAACTGTTTATTTAAAATAATACTACTTAAATTATGTGAATAATATTTTAATAGTGACAATTCGCAAAATGCGTATGCATCAGTTTATAACACGCGGGCATGTTAACAATAGAGTTATCAAAGGCTTCCAGTCCTTATAGGTCGTCATACACTTCGCACCCCAACCTTGCATGCAGCCCTGCCAACCCCTGGCTCTTTGAGGTTTCCTGTGTATAAAAATGGCCTTTTTCAGTATTTTTAAACATTTTATTAACCAATGTCCAAGTTTTTGGTCTGCTTGTGTCACGGTGCGCATTAAGAATGTTTAAATAGTCTTTATTTTTCGTGAAATACAGTCGTGCTATGGCCACCCTCGCTGAACACTCGGCCGCCTCATCACGGAGGCGGACGCTCTCTCAAATTAATATGCACGCTTTTGATGGCACTGCCATATGTGGTGGCTGTCAGAAAATGTCCATTAATCTAAACCAGCTCGAGGATGAAATAAGACAAATATAATCTGCGTCAAAATGTCCTCTAATGCAGTAGATGTCACACAGGAGTCCACTGAACGACTTACTAGGAGCAAAACTACCGGTACTCGATCAAAGGGCATCCGAACAACCTCAGGAGCTGCTACGACCACCGAACAACAAGTAACAACGGCGCAGGACAAAAACAGCCCACCTCAAGCAAAAAAGCCGTCCAAAACGCAAATCTGACACGAAGAAGGAAAACATTTGATGGACAACAGACTTTGAAAGATGCTTCAAAAAACTCGAACAAGGGGATTCGACCATTGCCTCGTCCACCACAGAAAATACTGCGATTCACACACCAAGCACAAGCAGTGGTATCGATTCCACAACCGGAACGGCCACCTGCGATTCAAAATCGTCGAAACCGTGGAATTTGCCGAAATAAAAACAACGAAACAAAGCCAACATATAGCGAAGCAGCATCCACTCCATCATCACCAGTGTGAAGCGTGGAACCTTCCCACCAGACAGTGGACGGCAGCGTCGTAGGTTTAAAAAATGACACCGACAGGAAAAAAGCCTTCATAATACAGGGACTACCTGAATTAACAGCTACAACTCCCATAGACCGATATTCCGAAGATATTAACCACTTTCATGAACTTTTGAACAAGAGGCTGAACCCAATACGTCGATTGAACTGGAAATACCCTTCCGCCTCGGAAAATGGCCCGAAAGCCAATCTGAATCAACACGTCTGGACCTCATTCTCAAGAAGTCCCAGGACAACATCGACGAAGTGTCATGTCTACTGCTGCTAGGTAAAAGTGACCACGTTGTACTGCGATGTGAGTACTCGCTTTTTTCTATACCAGAAAGACCCACAACAGTCAGAAGGAATATATGGCGAGGCAATTTCGGTGGAATGAAGGCCGAACTCATGCGCCCTCAGTGGGAACCTTTTTTCTTTGGAAATATAACCGAAGAATGGGAACGTTCCGGGACATACTGCACAGGCTCATCGAAAATCACCGTCCGATTTTGAGAAAGAGGTTAACCAACAGACCGCGATGGCTTACGCAGGCTTTAAAAATCAAAGTTAACAAAAAGTGGAGATTGTGGAAAAAATTGCTTACGGACGGAACTCCTGCATTTCTAAATGCGTACAAAATGCAGAGAAATCGGGTCAACGGCCTTATTTTTAGAACAAGACAGGATTTCGAAGTGGACCTGCTGAACCAGGCCACCGCGAACCGAAACAGTTTAACGGTTACCTCAGGCAGACTACACGGAAAAGGATCTGATACCCCTGCTGAGGACCGCCGAGAGCATAGACCTTACTGAAGGCGGTGCATAGGCTGATCATCTTTCGGAATTTTTCCGGTCAGTTTACACAGAGGAAACGAGATACAATCACCCTGCCGATGTCTTAGAAGTGGATACAATAGTCGAGACTGTTCAATTCACCAAGACTATTGTTCTTAAGGAACCTTTGGGGTTAAACGAATCTAAGTTAGCGGGTCCCGATGAAGTATCTACCAAGATCTTGAAAGAGCTCGCGAGAGAGTTGGCAAAACCACTCTCTACCATTTCCAAATATCCTATGTGACCGGACGTCTACCAGCCGATGGAAAATCCGCATTGATTACACCGCTCTAAAAGAGTGGAAGCCGGATCTCCGCAAACAATTATCGACCGGTCAGCCTTACTTCAATTTGCTACAAAATAATAGAAAAAATAATTAAGCAACAAATAATGCAGCGTCGTATGATTAAAAATGACACCGACAGGAAAAAAACCTTCAGTTACGAACGTTGGCAGAGGTTATCACACGCAAGTACGCAAGGCTTGGCAGACGGCAGCACTGACAATCACGAGGGCGGGCAGCCAAAGTTGTATGTGCGCATGTGCATTGTTCGAGTAATCATCGGCTTCCGATACTTCCAGCTCCTGATTGGCTCTCTGAGTCTGTCCCTATGGTCGGTGGCTCCATGCTTATTTCTGATTGGCTGGTTGTGTTTCCCACACAGATAGCGCGCATAGCCGGTTCTCACGGTTGGATTTCGCTTGCTCGCTATCACCCACGGGTGATCTCCGCAATACCCTACCACCTCCATTCTAGACTAGTTGACTCAACTGCGTGCACTGGCTTCAGTCCTTAGGACCTACTTCCGAGCCTTCAGCCAGTAAGACCTTGACAACAGTTCACAATTATCCATAAGCAATGTTACTTACGGACTGTATAAACACTGGAATGACGGCATCTGAGTTGGTGAACGCAATTCCGCAATGGTAGCTTAACCTCCTTTCTAGACTAGCTGACGCACCTGCGTGCACTGGCTTCAGTCCCGAGGACCTACATCTGAGCATTCAGCCTTCCCCTTGCTGGCGTTGGTGTGAATCCCACCGAGGCTGCCGAGTTTTTCACAAGTGGGTCTAAGGAATTATTCAACCTTGTCAAAATCCTCTGCTAATTAATTGTGCCTGGTAGTCACCTGGTGGATTCTAGATTGATTGTATAGGAAATCCTGCTTGAACAGTCAGTTTTTGTATCAGAATTGGTGGATTCCGTACGTTGCAGTAGGCTGGGAATGTAACTTCACCCAAGTGTGATTAAACTCAGAGAAATAAGTGCTATCTCGAAAGTCTGCGAGTACAAAGGTGGATGTATGTAAGCATGCAAATGCATGTCTATGCATAAACGGGGAATTTCACAAAGTAAGAAACTCAAAAAAGTGCGGAACTCAAATAAAAAGAGTAGTATTTTGAAATTATTTGCTTATCTACACATGCAAATTGCTACCTTAAACTTGGAAGAACGGTCTATTTTGCGGGCTTTCATGATTATTTTTGTTGGATTACCGTAGTAACGAAAAATTAAAAAGAATGATAAAATGGGTTCCGTGGAAAGACGATAACGGTGGTTAGGTCAGAATTACTGAAGTATAAATAGTAGTATTATCAGATTAAACGCCTGTCGACGCATGCGTCAAGACCACATAGGCCAAGTGCTATTATAGTGCTTACTGCTATACCGAGCCAGCTGCCCTTAAATACCTCTACGGATGAAGACACGACGACATCGAAAGGCAGAACGGTACATTAAAGTCACCCCTCGCCAACATATCGAGATAATATTTTTGATACCACAACTCGCATGTACAAATAGAGAATTCAAAGGTGACTCACCTACATCTCCCTCAAATATACTGATACTGATACTGACATCGAAAGGCAGAACGGTACATTAAAGTCACCCCTGATTAAGACATCAGGCCCTGCAGCAAATATTTTAAGCTCCTCTATCTGACGAGCTTCAGCCTCCGGGTCACTTCTCGGTTGTCGATAGATGGACAGAGATTCAAGGTTATGTGATCCCGCTACCAGGGAGAATGAAGCCCACAGTTGACGTCTCATTGGCCTGTTTTTTTAGAAAGAGCACATGCACTACATGTAATTAATCTATGCAAACTGATTATTCACAGCTCCCACACCTATATACATTTGCAACTACTTTGTATTGCCCTTAGAAAACTTTGATTCTGTAAATAATAGTGTGAGAGAGAGAGCGCGCGCGCTATATATAGCGCTCGCCTCATCCAACATGATTCCCTGGAGCAATTCAACGGTTGGGCAATTCGCTACCTAAAACTTGGAAGAACTGTCTATTTTGCGGGCTTTCCTGACTACTTTTGCCGGATTACCATAGTAACAAAATAATTCAAATGAACGATGAAACGATATCTGTGAAAAGATGATTACAGTAGTTAGGTCAGAATTATTGGTAACATAAAATAAAATGGAGGCCAGAGGCATGGCCTCCGTGGCGCAATTGGTTAGCGCGTTCGGCTGTTAACCGAAAGGTTGGTGGTTCGAGCCCACCCGGGGGCGCTGATTTTACAGTCCTTTAGACATTTTTTCCCGATTATGAATTGAAAACAGGTGTAAGCAGCAGGATCCGTTGGTTACAACAATTTTCGCGACCTGTCTTTTCATAATACAGAGAACGAATAGTATTAGGCAGCAGTTTGAGTTTGCACAGCATGTCAATGCATAACAGTAGGGGTCAGGGTTTACTTTAATTACAGATGAAAGACGTTACCCTAAAACATTATAAGAGAACGATGAGGAGGGAGAATTGTTACCAAAAGTCACACTATTAACAATTAGGGCACTAATCGAGGGCCATTTTGTCCATGTTTTCGAGCTCGAAACGGGCTCAAATATTCGTGGCCAACAGATTTTTGGCACGGGGACGCGTCCCTTAGCAGGCCCCCCCTCTATCTAGGAGACCAGACGGGCCTGTTGCTAGCAGGGCTGCTACCCTCAACCGAGCCCCTAGGCTACAGGTAGAGGAAGGCAATGATCTGTCAACGGATAGTATTATTATAGAAATAGGAAACGGACAAAATGTTATGCGCTTTCCCTTTATACAAGGCGTATATTTTAATCGATCGACTTGATGTTTAAATTTTGAGCACCCATCTGATCAAAAGAATGGTATGTTGTTGTGCAAGTGCATATGCATATGCCCTGTTCCCTGGCTTCTGCCCGAAAAAAACATCAAGTGTTGCTTCCTCGCTGAACAGGGCATTGAAAACACGTCCCATAAATGCATGCGTATTTGCGCCGCCCAGTGAAGCTAAGAAAGAAAAGTACGAGAAAATAACGCTCACAGGTGTAAGGACGCGAAACTCTTCTTGGCAGCGTCGCAATGGATTCGCCGTCGCTTTCCGATATCTAAAATGTTATTGTATAATGCATTTGGTAACCTTACCGATGAGGATGACGAACTGCCCATGGGCATCGTAAGGTGATGAGGACTCCGTTTCAGTGGACCAGCTTTCCAAAAAGGAAGACGAAGGTGAGGAGTTCGACGGGTACCTTTCTCTCATATGCTCGTTAATAAAGTGCCCCTTCCATGATACTTTAAGACTTGTTAATGAGAATTTGAGGGAAAGATATCTGTCGGATACATAACTCAGCTTCGTCTATATACAGAAAAAGTGAGAAAAACCAGTTATAAATAGGGTAAAACTAGAAACAGAACGTCAGTCAGCGATATCGTCCTCCCGACAGCGTGTCACAGCGGAACTTGAAGCCCGCGGCTGTTCGAGCACAAGCAATCGTCCGTCTAATCGATAAACCGATGAAAGTGCCACTGTCTTTTGCGCTCTTAGAACCCTTCGCGGAACGCAACAGGCAACCAATCAACACATGGACACGGACGGCCGTGAAAAAACGAGCTTGAATTGCGCTGCCTTACTACTAGGGCAGTCATGAGATAATCTAGGCGTGAAGACAACCAGGGCAATTGGAGATTGGCCGTGGTCAATCTGTCTGTTTGCATAGGTTGGGCTTCTCCTTCCGTATTTAGACTGCTCTCAAGTAGTGCAAGGTCCGATTGTTCGTGCCCGATTAAGTACTCGGAAAGCTGTTTTGAGACTAACAGAGTGACCGCTTTCCAGCAGATCTTTCGAAAGTAAAGGCCGTGTTATATTCTTTTCTTGTCTGAAAAGCCAGTTTGGCAAATTTTCAGAAGCCCTAGCTGCCAATTGGCTTTGCGTTCGCCCGGTGTACTTGCATCCGCAAGTGCACGTGAATTCATACTGTAGTGGGCCCGTATTATATGCGCGACAAATCCAAATTAACGACGCCCAAGAAAGAACAAGACAGTAGGCAAGGTGAAGAGTTTATGGATTATTTGAAGCTAGAAGTTGATATTCTATTGGGGGCTTGGTCCTGCGAGGATCCTTTGGTGGGGATTGGCTGTCCTGGGATCCTTTGGTGGGGATTGACTGTCCTGGGGAGATCTTCGGGAGGTCCGTAGGAGAAGGAAAGGCGATGACTGGAGAAGCGTCAGAGAGCGGTCTCCGGTCCAAAGTGATGAGCCTCAATTCTCCTCGGTATTTATGTCGTATTCTCCAGACGATTTGATAGGTTAACATAGAATAGACCAATGGGTATGCGTAAATCATACGTTGTAGATCGAAAAGAACCAATAGGGTTAAGAGTTAAGATTTGATGGACTTCCGGGCTGGCGCTAGTAATCTGCTAGTAATCTGGGCTACTAGAGAAAATTGAGAAACTTTGATTCCATCTTTACATTGCCTCCTCCTGCGTAAAGTTTTCGCTGTCCTCAGCGAGCTCAATGTCATTTCGCAAACGCACGAAGTCCCTTGAATTTTGAATGTTTTAAGGCATTACGGTTTCTTCTCCACCTTCGGGTGGGATTTCAACCCACCTCTCGACCCCCTCATGATCTACGTAACGCACTGCATCGCATGGGTGTTCTTCTCTGTGGTTATCTTCCATTGGCCTTTCCCCCAGTTTAAGTCGATTAAAGTGAACCGTGAATTCAGAGGTGAAAGGTCGATTTTGATCTTGAATGACGCAGGTCGTATCAGAGAGCATTCTGGTGACGGTATATGGCCCTGACCAGTCCATTACTAACTTACTCGGTAAGCCCAGGGGAGTCGCATGTTCCCTGAGCCACACCACATCACCGACCTCATATGGACCCCCATGTGCCAGCCTGTCATAGTGTTCCTTTTAGTGCCTCTGGGCTCCTTGTAAGTGTGTCCGTGCTTCCTCCGTGGCTATACGCATTTTCTTGTGGAGTGCAGTGACGTAAGAACCAACCGATATTTGATTATTCTCAAGAGGTACCTGTAGATCCTCTGGTATTCGCATTTCACGACCACAGGTGAGTGCGAAAGGCGTCTGTTGTGTCGAAGAGTGAATTGTGGAGCGGTATGCGAGCATGCATGCTGGCAACGCGTCATCCCACGTGAAGGGAGCCTGACGATCTACAAAAGCCTTTAGTAAACAAACTAGCGTCCTATTCGTCCGCTCCACTTGACCGTTTCCTTGCAAATGGTAAGCCGTGGTGCGCGTCTTATTGACCTTTAAGTATTTACACAGACTGTGAAGGACCGCGTTTTCAAACGAGGACCCTCGATCCGAATGGATCTGTTCTGGTGCGCCCCATCTACATACCCAATTGTTAAAGATGGCCTGGGCAACAGTTTCAGCCGACATGTGGGGAAGGGGTTCCGCTTCAGCCATCTTGTTAAAGAAATCAACCATCATTAGAATATATCGGTTGCCCCGAACTGATGGCCGTAGTGGTCCCACTAAGTCAACGCCTACGCGTTCGTTGGGGTATCCCGTCAGAATAGGCTGAAGAGCAGCCCTATTCAGCTGTCGTGGCGGTTTGATCTGATTGCACAGGGTGCAATACCGAATAAAGTTCCACACTGACCGCTTCAAGTTAGGCCAGTAGTATCGGCGCCTAAGGGCCCACTCGGTCTTATGGATGCCCACGTACCCCAACTGTGTGTGGATTCTATTAAGAACCTCGTATACCATGGATAAGGGTAGAAGAATACGTCGCGGGTATTGTTCACCATCCCGATAGAACAAAACGTCATTATCCATAAAGAGTTTGTCCCACACCGTGTGCAAGCAACGCGTCTCATAGCTATGGCCTCTCAGTTCAACTGCACTAAGTGGTCGAGAACCACTTAACTTCCTATGATATATCGGGCCAATATGAGGATCTCCTTGCTGAGCTTGCGCCCAAAGACGGCTTTGGTCGTCTTGTAGTGACACGGCACTAATGTTAATGTCTGTACATGACGCACATTCGCCATGGGGACGGTAGGGCTTCCGAAAGAGAGCATCAGCATTATTGTGCTGACGTCCTGGACGGTATATGCATTCGAACTCATACCCGGCTAGTCTCTCTTGCCACCTAGCGACCTGTCCTTCAGCGTTCTTAAAGTTCTGCAACCAGGTCAGAGAGCTATGATCCGTGCGCACGATGAAAGGCCAGTATTGGAGGTATGGCCGGCATTCCTCCACGAAGTGGGTGAGTGCGAGCATCTCCCTTCTGGTCACACAGTAACGGCGTTCTGCCTTTGTCAGGGATCGGCTTAGATACTGAATGACGCCCTCTGTACCATCTGGTTGTTGCTGGGAGAGGACGGCGCCTATGGCAGTGTCACTAGCATCGGTATCTAGAATAAATTTCCTGGCGTCATTGCTTATGTCAGGAAAAACTAAAATAGGAGTGGTGCACAACTTATCCTCCAACGTCTGGAAGCTACTAGTACAACCAGCAGTCCACTTAAATTGTACTTCTTTCTGGTTCAGCTTGTGAAGTGGACCAGCTATGTGAGCATAGTCTTTAATAAATCTTCTATAGTAAGAAGCCAATCCTAGAAAACTGCGGACTTCAGTTACGTCCATAGGGGTGGGCCACTCACGGATTTGCCTAACTTTATCCTCGTCCGTTTCGATGCCAGAGGCCGAGACTACATGCCCTAAAAACTTGACACGAGGTCTAATAAAAACACATTTACAGGGCTTAAGGGTGAGACCAGCCTGTCGGAGACTGGTAAACACGGCACGGACATTGCTAATATGACTGTCAAAATCCTTATCAAGAACAATTATGTCATCCATATAAACAAGGCATGACTTGGGAATGAGTTGAGCCAAGACTTGATTCATTAGCCGTTGAAACGTACTTGGAGCATTAGCTAGGCAAAAAGGCATTGTCTCAAACTCGTAAAGACCCGAGGGGACTGCGAAAGCAGTCTTCTCTCTGTCAACGGGTCGCACTTCTACTTGCCAGTAACCGGCTGTTAGATCTAGAGTAGAGAATACCTGATTACCCGAAAGGGCATCTATGGTTGCATCAATCCTGGGCAGAGGGAAAGAATCCTTAGTTGTCACTGCATTTAATTTGCGATAGTCAACGCATAACCGCATAGTGCCATCCTTCTTCATAAATTACACGACCGGAGACGACCAAGGTGAATTAGACGGCCTGATAATTTTCCGGTCTAACATATCATCGATCATGGCCTTTAACTGTGTCTGGTAGAACATCCCCCCGACGCTTGACCCACAAAGCAAACCCGTAACGCCCATCCCCTCGCTGCTTCAGTCGTAGCACGATTCACGTCCCACCTACCCCTCGTGGACGTCAGACTTTTGATGCAACCACTGTGTCCCAAAACCCTCTAGTGCGATAATCTCAACTCCCATTTTTAATTTCGTCTGACGACGGGTTTTTGTAAACCAATTCGACCACTCAATACGGGGTTCTCTCCATTCTGAATGGCATTGGTCTCTTGTAGATACCCT
Source organism: Schistocephalus solidus (assembly GCA_017591395.1). NCBI lineage: Eukaryota > Metazoa > Platyhelminthes > Cestoda > Diphyllobothriidea > Diphyllobothriidae > Schistocephalus > Schistocephalus solidus. The sequence continues at coordinate 15,729 of WEDG01000741.1, read as the reverse complement.
GATTAACATGGCCATTATCATCTTGCGTATGGTTTTGATTGTCTTTACTTTTCGTTTTTTTCAACTGGTTTGGTCTTTGCCATCTTTTGAACCCACAAGCTTGCTGTGTCAGTCTTTTTAGTTCATCAGTATCCGAGCTAAAAGGTAGACACATTTGAAGCAAGGGTGATCACCGAACCCCTACCCATTCGCAGCAATCAATGTTATACTTTTTCTATATCTTCCATTGAAAAAGTCAGCGGAACAATGCGGACATTTATCGTATCCTAAAAAATTCTGGAAAATACGCACAATGGAATAGTTTGCGCAATCAACAGTTTCACGTTCACGAGTTATACTGGTTATTAGTGATTTCCCAGAGGAAATATGTCGCTTAAATATGTCGGTCTAAGCTGAAATGGCACAAACGGTCATTGTTTTTCATTGTTTTTTGCTGCCCATTTCGGAACCGCGTCTTTATTGTGACATGTTGGGTAAGAAACTCGTCATTTACCAACTGAAGTAATTTCTGTTCGAATGAATTTTCCGATCGCGAGCAGTAAATTGACACCCAATCGATATCGGGAGCGTTGAAATCTCCAAGTATTAATAAATGTTTGCTACGGCAGATTTGCTTTACCTCTGTGATGAGTGCTTCGTCCGTGTCCGTTCGCTGTCCTGAGGGTCGATATACCACGGCAATATGGAGGTCTGGTTGGTTTGGGACTTTCAGTTTAGAACAAAGTATTTCGCAAGACGAGATCCTATTTGGCGAGGGCCCATCCGGAACGAAGTCAATGCCTTCTCGTATAAACATTGCGATTCCACCACCCCTACGTCCGTTTCTATCCATGCGGATAAGCTGAAAACCGTCTATTCGGACTTCTGTGTCTGCGATTTGTTCATTTAACCATGTTTCAGTTAGAGCTATGAAGTCAGGTCTGCAGAGGCTGCCTGCCTTTGACAGTGTCATCATTAGGCCCACTTGGGAGCTCAGACCATGATATCGTTGTTTCTACACTACAACTCGAAACCGATGAAACGCCTTCAAAGAAATATAGCTTTTTCTTTGATTTTCGATTAGCGCTTTCGACAGAATTATTGATACATCTTAACTCCCACGACTGGACTAATTTCTTTATGTGTCAGGATGTGAACACCTGTACCGGTATGCTTTACCAAGTTTTAGATCCACTTATTTCTCGTTTTTGTTCCCCGTAAGAAATTAATTAATGTCGCGGATGAGGTTTATCTCCCTTTATCTTTTCGCCGTAGGTTGCGTAAACTCTCTCGTCGATTCCATTTGCAAAACGACATTTCCGTTCTGCCCTTGATTCACCGTATTTTTGAGCAGGCCAAGAGGCTAACCGAAGAAAAACGGCTAGCTGAAGAGGTCAAATATGTCGAAAACCGTTCGTTAAATGTAGCGAAACTTTTTTCACGCGCAATTAGAACCCATAGTAAAACGTGGCACCCCGTACTACTGGATTCCATTGGCAATCCTGTAGTTGATGACAAATTGACGGCTGATAGTTTTTAACGTTTTCTTTGTCCAGAACATTTATTGAAAAATTCGACCGCTCCCCGTCCGCCCATCCAGGTTTGGACCGGTGCCGTCCTCGAAACCATAACTTTTACCCTCTGGGACGTAACCGTAGCCATTCGACGTTTTTCGTCAATCTTATAGTCCTGGACCAGATGGCGTACCGATCAGTATTATAAAGGCGGATGCTAATGATATTTTCCCGTCACTTCTATGTAAGATATTTAATCTAGCTCTTGAAAGTGAAACCTTTCCCAGTGTATGGAAGGAATCGCATATTCTACCTATCCCCAAACGCGGCCAATCTACGTCATTTTGACGATTTTTAGGCCAATCAACACACTGTCCGCAGCTTCGAAAATCCTGGAGACCTTGATCAAAGATAAGATGATGTATCATTTAACTGAGAATAACCTATTGAGTGCATGGGTTCCTCAAAACTAGGTCTTGTGACACATGTCAGCTCTCTTTCTTTGATCATGTTCTACAATCTAGGGATAATGGCTTTGCACTTTACATAGTCTATTTCGATTTCACCAAGGCCTTCGATCGTGTTGACCATGCCCTTCTTCTCCTGAAACTCTCCTCTTTCGGTATATGTGGTAAACTTCTGAGCTTGATATCTTCTTACCTGAGCTCTCGTACACAACATGTTAAGATCTCCAATGCTATCTCAAACTCGGCACGTGTGCGGAGTGGAGTTATTCAGGGTAGTGTGCTAGGCCCGCTTTTATTTTGTCTTTTTGTCAATGATGTGCCAGGTTTATTTCGAAATGGTAGGCCCTTTTATGTATGCCGACGATTTAAAAAGTTGCCTATCGATACAAGCCGGCAGATCGCGACACCGCGATTGATCTATTAAAAAATGATCTCGAGGCGTTTGCCCAGTGGTGCTGCACATGGCGCCTTTCCCTTTCTTGGCACAAATGTTCCGTTATGGTTGTCGGTGACAACCATCAGCCTCATCTAAAGCATAGATGGCCACGATATAAAATGTACCTGGCGTTGTTAAGGACCTGGGCATATCATATTCCAACGGTCTCAATCTTTCAGAGCATTGCGCCCTGATTGTCTCCAAAGCACGCAGAACTGCCGGGTTTATCCTCCGAAATTTTAAAACTATTGATATTAGACTTCGCCTTTATAAAAATGTACGTTAGACCTGGCCTGGAATACTGCTCGTTTCTATTTAGCCTTCTGCGCGCTAGCGAACGGAAGAAAAATAGAATCGGTCCAACACTTCTTCACGAAAAAGAATTTTATCGTTGGAGCACCGTAATCTGTCGTATCAAGAACGCTGTGGCCTTGTTAACATTGATCCCTTATGGTTTCGCCGAGTGCAGAAGGGACTATTTTTTTGCTTTTTAAGCTTTTTGAATAGTCGTACATTTTAATCCCCTTATCACTGTGAGGGCAGCTTGACCATCCTCGGCGCAGCAGTCATCGCAATGTCTTTTTTTATTTCTTCCATTAGCTCGCACAGTTAAGTATCGACGGTTCTTTTCGATAAACGCCATGGCCATGTGGAATAAACTTCCCCATAATATAAAAAGTCCAACGGAGTTATTCTTTGTTTAAGATTACCATTACTAGTTTTTTTGCATTCAGAACAGTTTCCAAGAATTCTGGGCGCCGACACGGTAGAATCTGTTTTCCTGTTCGACGGAGTGCGCGGCATCTGAACTCGATCCCAGGTGTTACCTTGAGGGATACGGCACCGTCTCTGCAGCTGCACCCGTTGACTTCTTCGGCAGACAGTAAGCGACCGTACACGGATGCTTTCTTGCCTGAGGCAGAATCCCGGTTCCTAGCAAAGACAGAGACTGCATACAGACTGCAATTGTGTTAGCCCTTCCCCTGATCTGAATTGCTATCATCCTTACAGGCGGCAGTTTTTTTCTCCTGAATAACATGAAAAATAGGAAAAAAACACATATAATGATATATATTCAGGAGTTTTTTTCACTGCCAGCCTCTACCCACTGAATATTTCACCTGACAATGCCTGTAAACCGGTATTAAATACAACTATTATTATTATTAACTATTATTAAATGGTCCACGACCAGTTTAATTTCATCCATTTTTTTCAATAGACTCTGCACATTTGTGTACATCATTTTAATCTTGTTTCCTTGCCTCGATTTCTGAAGATTTTTTTAGTTCTTTCTTCCACATGGAGATTTTTGCTGGATATTTCACAAGATATATCCAGTCTCCTGTCTGGGTTCAAATCTATAGGCATTTGGTTGGGCTTTTGACCGGCGTGGTTGCCGTCAATTTCACCGAATGTTCCCATAAAAAAACGAGCGCACCGTTTTGACTATTTTGTTGTCTACTATTTTTCAAGTTTTGTTCCCCTCGTATTGACGTCTTTTTCAATTCTGCTACCAGTGTCCTCATTTTCATCCGATCGGTGGGAGAGTAATCCGGCTGAAAAAAAACTCCACGATGATTCTTTCGTAGTTGGGACTTTCGAGAGAGCAATAGATCTACCTGCTGTTTACTCCCCAAAACGACTTTTAATGGTCTTGGTCGAACCTCATGCGTTTCATGTGTAACGAGAGGTCCCAATCGAAAGATCTTTTTGATGTCGACTGTCACACCAGTTTCTTGCGTATCATTCAATAAATTTTTGGAATGTCAGCAGATCCTGTTTTATCCTTTCTTTTTGGCGTTTCCCCAGTAGCCTCTGAGACTCCCTGAACTACCAGACAAAATGACCTGTCAGGGGAAAATCTCGTTTCTGCATCCTGCTTTCTTTTAGTGATTGAAGGTTGAATCATACCCTTTGATACAGTCTTTAATACTGTGTTCAAATTCGTCTTCATCGGTGAGCCTGTTGGTTCATTTGCAGACATCTCTATGGACCTTTCAAACAGCGTGAATTCTCCTGACAATGCGTTTGCACGAATAGCACCCGGAAAACCTGAATTTTGGTTTATGGCATCCAGGTCTGTCGATAAGTCATAGGCCACTTTTCCGCCATTACTTTGCTGGCTACCATGCCCTGCTTCATTGTTGTTCGATGGACATGTAAAGAGCATGCTGCTGTCGCTCGTCCGTGGCAGTAAAGAAACCTTACGATTACTGTTTTTCGACTTTTCAGACTTTTAGCTATTATTTTTTTAGTGAAGCAGTTTTTTTCTCCTATTTGTTTTTAAATTGGCGGCTCGCCGAACTCCGCCTCCAATTTAACCCTAGGAGTTATTTTTACTGCTTCTTTTCCAGTTCACCGTATATGCCAAAGATTGTTGACTTTTGTTTTAAAATTGCAAATCGTTTGGAATCGGATATGTTTACCATACTACTCATTTCTGCTGTTCATATGGATGCTCACATAGTGCAGCAATTATCCACTTTGTATTTATTTAAACAATGGTACTAAGTTTGTAATGATGGGGCCCTCTGGGCCTTTAAATATAAAATTTATTTATTTATCGCTCTTACCAAACCCAGTTAACTAGAGGACGGTTTGCTAGTTAAAAAGGGCGTCCCATCTAGCCCGTGCTCCACACCATCATCACTAAGCTTAGGCAGCATTAGCAATAATCTGGCCTTACAACCCAGCGCTACATCGCTGTTGGACGTTGCACCAACATGCGATGTTGAAGAGGTTGGTGAGTTTGTAAAGCCAAAGAGGAAAAGGTCTAAGAAGACCAAGTCGTACACGGATTTGGCTTCAGCCTGCCCAACACCAGGTTCATCTGGACCTACCGGACCCAGTGAACTGGTGACAATTCATCACTAAGTTGAAAGATCTGAGTTACAAACGGGCGCTCGTTTGAGTCTAAAACATAATGTAATCATTCAAGTGGCCCCGGCATCAATATTTCCAAAGGGGGTGAGTTAAACATGACTTGGATCTCCTCCAATTGTATACAAAAACATTGCTAACGAACGGTGAGTCCACCCACATTCTGAAGGCATATAGAATAGGGAAGGTTTTGTCAACACCCGATTCAAATCCTCGACCAAGACCTGTTAAAATCCTCTGGGAAAACGAAGTACAGGTACAGCTCCTATGACATCGAAAATCAACCCTGCGGGGTCTGCATTTTGAAGTTTTTTCAACAAGAATATGGGTTGAAAGAGCGTATTAAAGAGTGTATTAAAGGACGCCTTAGACCGAGTGAATTGCGTTATTATCCAGAGTTTACCTTAATCAAATGCTCCTACCCCGAACAAAAGGAGCTTAGCTGACCTTGCTATGTTTCAGCACCTACTGAACTAGATACATTTATGGGAGCGAAGAATACCGTTAACGCTTCCTTCAGGATCGGAAAAGAGGATGGTGAACAGGCAGGAAAAAGTGTTTCGGACAGCTAGGAAGAGGCTAAGCTACTTTACTCTAGGAATACCAACCTCTGAAACTCTCATAAGAAGGTTATTCAGCCGGAATACTCTCCAGCAGAACATCTGGAACGCCGTGAATAAGTGATGGGTTTGAAGAGAAAACTGGCAGCTGGAGAGAACAGCCATGATAATTTCAGGATAGGTGTGATACAGAGAAACGTGGCATTGCTCTGCGAACAGCCAATGCTCAATTTAATTCAATTTATTAAGGGAAATAGGCATAGGCCTTTGAGTACCCTATTTTTAACGTAAAATTAAGTGCGGTATACAGAGAAACCGTGTGGGTTGCAAAAGTACAAAAGGCAATCATAAAATATGACAAGTGGTGCGTGATTCTCGAGGGTTAAGATAAATTCCTCATCGTTCAGGCTCGTTTTGGAACATAAACCTGTCAAGGTTCCTTTTAAAGCTTTCCAGCGATGGTGACATCACAACGTCTTCAGGAAGGGCATTCCATGGTTTAACCACTCTGACAAAGAAGGAGAATTTGCGCACATCCAGCCTCACCTGCTGGACGCACAGTTTCAATGGGTAACCTCGGAGATGGGTCGTGGCAGCAAATTCAAAGAAGTCCGAGAATTCCAGGCAACAATCCAATCCCTTCACATTGCGGAATGTCTGTTCAGTTCAGAGTTTTCAGGCTTGCCCAGCATATTCAAAATGCGGCCTAATGAATGTTCCAAAAGTCTTAGCAAATAGATCTTCATCGAAATCCAAAAAGGCTCGTCTGATGGCATGCAACACCACGATTGCGCTCTTCGCCACTTTCGAGCAGTGAGAGGATAGTTTTAATGTGGTGGTCGTCAGCACACCAAGCTCCTTTTGGGTTTCCACGTCTTGTAATGCTTCACCGTTGAGAAAGTAGCTTCTTCTTTCGGCAGATCCAGATGGGTTGCCTAAGCGAAGTATTGTATGCTTATCGACGTTGCACCGCAAAAGCCAATGATTCGACCACTCATCCGACCAAGTTAGGTTGATCTGTAGTTTATCTTCGTCAGCAGGGCTCTGGATTTCATTTTAGATTTTAATTTTATCGGCAAATATTGCTGCTTCACAGTCCAGATTCCTGACAAAATCGTCCACGTATATTAAAAACAGTATTGGCCCTAGTACTGAACCCTGAGGAACCCCGCTCTCAACCGCAGCAGAACTTGACCTCTCTTGGCCGGTGCACACAACCTGGCACCGACCCACGAGGAAGTTTTCTATCCACTTGATGAGGTTACCTCTGATTCCAATTCGTTCTAGCTGTTTTGAATTTAGAATTAATATTTTGTAATTATCGGAAAGGCACTGTCTAAAAAAGCATTTGTAACGAAATAAAATTATGACAACGTGTGCAGATAAAATGTACAAATATTTAATAATGTGAACTAAAAAGATAGGCAGTGAAAAAACTCCTACGTTAAAAATGTATGCAGAGTTCAATAGGCCTTCAGTTTCGAAAAGAAGGTAGGAGAAAAAAACTTCTTAGGAAAATAAGGTCGGGTGGTAAAGTAGGGTAATACTGCATTAGCATTTCAGAATGAGATAATGAAACGTCAAGATGGTTCGTTCTTTTTTTTTTTTTTTTTAGAATTTATATTTGGTTAGCACCGGGAAGGTACTGTCTAAGCAAACATTAGTAACGAAATAAGTTATGACAATGTGTGCAGATAAAATGTACAAATTCATTAATTGTCCTGCTATGTCAACAGTTAGCAATGTTTTAAAATTAATGGTGAACTAGAAAAAAATAGGCAGTGAAAAAAAACTCCTACCATGAAAATGGAGGCAGAGTTCAATAGGCCTTCATTTTCGAATAGAAGGTAGGAGAAAAAACTGCTTAGGAAAAAATAGTCAGGTGGTAGAATAGGGTAATACTGCAGTAGCATTTCAGAATGAGATAATGAAACGTCGAGGTGATTCGTTCTTGATCACTTAGGCGTATGAAACAGAATCTCACGAAAATGCGTCAATGAACTTAAGTCCTCAGCATCATAGGATCCAGAATTGAATTCTGATGATGGTTAGTATCCAAAAAGAAACCGCAGCATTTAAGACTGTGGACCACCGAATTTGTACGTCCGAATGACGTCATCGTTTTGGAGGACGGGTGATATAAGGAGACATTATAGTTCATGGGCGTCTCCAGGTAGCGTAAATATAGTTTCAAGAGGGTTACTCAAATTCCCGATGGTCCTTTCTCCGAGTCATGGGGAAAGCTACTGGGAAAAAGATGAGGAAAATAAAAGGTTAATAGAATCAGTGTTAAGATAAATGTGCAGTCTTCGCTTGAATGCAGATAGACTTGTTAACGACCTAATTTCAATTGGCAAGTTATTCCAAAGAAAACTATACCTAGAAGCAAAGAAGAGAGCGTTTACACGTGGAGGATGCAGGGGGAGGTATAATTAGTTCAGAATTTCTTAGGTTATAATGAAGACTAACGGGGGGTAATGACAGAAAGCTTTGGGAGAGTTGAACTATTATTAAGACGAAAAAGGAGAAAAAAGCCTGCTTCAAGTCTCCTGACCCAAAAGAAATTTTAGCTTCGTTAGCTGGCATCTTGTTGAGTAGGAAGTAGTTAAAAAGAGTCGGATATAGGAGTTTTTTGGTGAAATTTCTTTGAAAATTTTCAATTTTTGAACGGCTAGATTCGTTCATCAAACCGAAGAAAGGACAGCAAAATTCAAGAATGGGAAGTACAAACATACGATAAAGTCTTAATTTAATTTCAGGAAGGTAGAAATTATAAGAAATAAAGCCGCAAATCTGAGCAGCTTTGGCCGTAATTCTATCGGCATGAGGCGAAAAGATCTAATTTATTGGTGTAGCTTAAGCCCAAGTCCTTGATGGAGGAACATTCAATCATATGGCAACCTTCAAAGATAAGAGGTTGCGGCAGCCTTACAGGCCCAAAAACTCATGTAGCGACACTTAGTAGGTGAGAACTCCATTAGCCATGTGGAGCTCCAGGCCGAAAAGAGCGTCTAAGTCTGAATGAATTTGTTCTAGGCACCGTTCGGTTGTAGAGTTAGAGAAGGAATAAACGCATTTGATATCATCAGCATAAATAAAAAGATTGAGAATGTTTAACTATCGATGAAATATCATTTATATACAGTAAGAACAACAAAAGGACCTAATACGGTACCTTGAAGGACACCACTAACAATCGGGGTAGCACTTGAGTATGAGGACCCTACTAAAACTTTTTTGTTTTCGATCATTTTAGGTATGATCTAATAAAGTCAGTAAGGGGACTACGGAATCCTATGGCTTCCAGTTTAGATAGAAGTCGTTTATGAGGCACCTTATCGAATGCCTTACTAAGATCAAAATAGATAACTACTACAGATAGATGATCATTACGAAGAGAGGTTAGTAGATTTAGAAAAGACATGTGGCAGGTTTCACAAGAACGGTCCGGTAAGAAGCCGTGTTGGGAAAAGTTGATAATTTTATTGCTTATGCAAAAAAATCCGTGATTTGTTTTGCAATTAGTTTTTCGAAGAGTTTAGCAAGAGAGGGCGTTTTATGAACACCGCGATAGTTATGAATGTCCGAGCGGGAACCAGATTTAAAAACTGGTATTATAATAGAAGTTTTTCCAATAATCGGGGAAGAAACCATTTTTCGAGAAATACTGAGTATAATTTGCTTAGTAAAGGTGGAAAATCCCTTAACTGTTTAATAAGTGAGTTTGGAATGTTATCAGTTCCAACTGAATGTGAATTTTTTTAGGTGAGCTATTTCTTTTTTTGAATACATGAAGGCGAGAAATTAATAGTTGTTAGAAGCGAATTTGAAAGCAGAGGAATTGTGGGAGTGGGGCTAATTTCAGTGGTAAAGTGGTTGGCAAAAAAACGAGTTTAACAATTCTGCTTTGCCCAAATCATCTGTAACAAATTTTTCTGTTACAGTCGAGTAAGGGCGGAGTTACATTCAGACGCTTAGCCGATGACCGAACATGAAAGATTTGAGCAACATATTTGGATGAATTGGCATCACTTAGTGCTCGAGACTCCCTACGCTTATCTCGCGCGAGCCTTATTCTCGATGCTAATTCAAATATTTGCGCAATCCTTAAATGAACTGACAAAAGAGCTTTTTAGATGAATCTTTAAGTTGCTTTCGTAATTTTTTTAAGTCTGTTCTGGAGAAAAATGCGGAACAGTAGAAGAAGCTGAATGTGAATTAAAAATCTTAAACGGGATAAAAGCCTGGATTTTTTTCTGTGAGGCTCTGCAATAGCTCACGGAAAAAAAGTTTAGATCGTTGATTGAGAATATGCTATGCCAATCTAGAGTGCTTACGAAATTATTTACTGTTTCATGGTTTATGTTAGCAAAGTCGAGGTTATTGCATTTAACCTCAGGCTTCGTAAGAAGGGGAATGGAAAACAACAGTGAATTATTGCATGATCACTTGTAAATAGATCATGATGGAAATTCATAAAGAGAGGGTGAACATCGTTTGTAAAAAAATTAAATCTAAAAATGTTGTCATTTCTAGTAACTGATCTGACCAGTTGGGACATGTTTGTAAAAGTTAATAGTATCGACCAATTTCTGATGTTTAGGCGGAGAGGAATTGGCCTGCCAGTCAATGTCTGGCAGATTAAAATCACCTACGATTATTTTGACATCAAACTGAGTGTCTGCAACTTTTTTTCAAATAGTTCACAGAGCTCGCTTTCATTGCCAGAATAACACGGAGGATTATAGACACAGCCAATTACCGCTTTTTTTATTGTGCGGGAGGATGACTGAAGCAAAGCATACATTTCCAGAAAAAGACGAAATGTTCAGATGAAAAGGGAAATGTACAAAGGATGACTTAATATAAAGGGAGGCAACCACCGCCACGTTTTTTTCAGCGCGGTCTTGTCGGTACAAATTGAAATTATCTATAGCAAGCGTCGAGTCAGAAATAAGAGAGTGAGCCCAGGATTCAGTGATGCACAGCACATCTGGATCAAGCTCGAAGGCTACTGTTCTAAGCTCAGCCATCTTATTTACAACTGACCTCGCATTGAGTGAAACTAAGCTGAGCGTATTCCTGAGCGGCAGGTTACGCTCATCAGTATTTATAAAAAAAGGATAATTTGGTGGCGGAGAAGAAAACTGGAAAAGAAGAAACGAAAGGTGGGAAACAAAAATTGCTCTGGTCTACAATTTGTCGAAATGTTACTGTTAAGAGAACTGAGATTATTGTACAGCGGCATATTTGGATGAAAACCTTGGAAGGGAAGGCTATATTGTGGCGTTTGAAAGATAGGGAGGTGGCATAGAAATGAGATTTTTGAGGGACGTTAGGAAAAATTGGCGGAAAAACGGGCATTTGAAAATGGAATAATTGATTTCGAAAAACTGGTAGCATAATTAGAAGCGTTAAATATTTGTGGATTTCGGACAATTTTTGGGTTGGGAAAGATGCTAACGTTAGCGTTCGCAGCTGTTGTAGATGCTGACGGGTTAGCAGGTTTCCCATCGGTAATGCCATTGCTGATCTTAAAGCCTGGATTAGCCACAGATTTAGATTTACTAGGAGTTTTCTTAGGGTTAGGCTTATGGAACAAAATCTCCCGAAAATGCGTCAATGAACTTTAGGCCTCAGCATCTTAGGATCCAGAATTGAATTCTGGTGATGGTAAGTATCCAACGAAACGGCAAAATTTTAGACTGTGGACCACCAATTGTGTACGTCCAAATGACTTCATCTTTTGAATGACTGGTGATATAAGGAGACATCGTGGTTCATGGGGGACTCAAGGTAGAGTAAAAGAGTTTCAAGAGGGCCACTTAAATTCCCGGTTGTCCTTTCTCTGTGTCATGGGGAAAGCTACTGGGAAAAGATGAGGGAAATAAAAGGTACATAGAATCAGTGTTAAGATAAATGTGCAAACGTCCCTTGAATGCAGATAGACTAGTCACCTAACTTATTTCAATTGGCAAGTTATTCCAAAGAAAGCTATACCTAGAAGCAAAGAATAGTGAGCGTTTACACGTGGAGGATGCAGGGGGAGGTATAATTAGTGCATACTTTCTTAGGTTATACGGAAGACTAACGGATGTTGGATATAAAGGAAAGGGGGCTGCAACTGCGAGTAAATTGTGGGTTCCGCTGTGCTAATTTTTCCAGTGATGGGGCCATAGTTGCCACACCGTCAACTTTGCCCTCTCTGGCCCTGCCGCTTAGCCCCTACACCCCCCTCAAATCACCCATGGGGCCAGAGGGGATTAGGTGGGGTTGGTGCTGGTAGGGGGCAGTTTTAATGGGTGGCCATGGAGATTGGTCGTGGCAGCAAATTCAAATCAGTCCGAGAACTCCAGGCAACAATCAAATCCCTTCACAATGCAGAATGTTTGCAGGTGATCCCCGCGCTTTTGCCTATAACTCAAAGGGAACAAATTAAGATTCGCTAGGCGGGTTGGATGTGGCAAGGAGCTTTAACACCTAACCATTTTGGTGGCTCCCCTTTGAACTCCTTCGAGACAGTTCTGATCTTTTTTCAATTCAATTCAATTCAATTTATTGAGGGAAATAGGTATAAGCCTTTGAGTACCATATTTGTAAAGTGAAATTAAGTGCGGTATACAGGAAACCATATGGGTTGCAAAATTTCAAAGGCGATATTGAACTGTCCAGGATCTCGAGGATTGTGCAGCATATTCCACATTTTTAACCTCCAAGGAATTTACTCCTTTCAAGATTTCCGTCTACTGATCACTCACGCGGTCCTTATTTATTAAGCTTTGGGTTCTATTTGACATATTTCCCATCCTCAAAGGCCACTACAGGATAGCAGTGGAAACATCCGATATCCTCATCTTGTGCACTTCTGGCCAGCAGCTCTACGAGATCTTTCAGTTTACAAAAGGCTGAGATATTCCAATATTTTTTCAGAAAGTTGCTTCCGATAAAACCTTCGTCCCATATTTTTTACATCCTTTATCGTGTTTTGATCTATCATGGAAGTGGCGTCGCAGCTTACCACTGTGCCAAATTCTCATGACAAATCGGAAAACAAAATTGTATACAGACAATCAAAGATGGTAAAGACGTTATACCGTACTTCCGACATAGATACTAGCTAAAAGCCCATAAAGAAAAATGTTAACACATATTCGATGGGAACAATAGAAAATAAAGAAGGGAGCGTTACATGAGGCGATATCCCTTTTGGAGTGGGTGGAATTACGTCGTGTCTGTTGGATAACCGGTGGGGAGTGCAACGCTGTGGGCAAATGCAGGGTCGGGACGAGGGGATGCTGACATTGAACGGAGGGTAGCGATACGATAAGCGGCGACGGTACTCGTGGGGATGGTGGTCAGCGTTCGAGAGTGGAAGGGGGCACCGGCTTCTTCACCGACATTCCGTCACTCCATCCTCATCCGGGATCCTCGCGAAAAGTGCTCCCAGCCCATTCAAACAATTCTGTAGGAACTGTGGTTCGTTACACACCGGAATCGACTGCGCTCGCATCTGATTGGAAGTACTTATCCCTTCGAATCGACCGCAGACGTTTCTACCTCTGTCAAATGAATACTCTCGAACGTCAATAACAGACTAGTCTTGACTCTAACCATTCTTACCCTGACACATTCATCCCCATTCTGTAAATCTGTTTTACTTCAAATTTTGCTGTTTCTAAACCTCGGAAAACATTTTTTTACTCAAAACAAACTCTTCATTTTGAACACTCCATTTTAAGTAAACAAACAAACCAAAGTAAAAGTGGTTAATAAAAAGAGGAGTTTGTTTTAGGTTTTTTCCTGTGTTCTAAGGATTTGACGGCGTCCAAGCAGGGCCAAATCAATAAACCTCCAAATATGCTTTCATCTAGAATAATCTTCCACTGCAAATTAGGTTGTCGTCCACATTATCTATTTTCAAAACAAAGTTACGCAAACATTTAACTTTGGAAGATATAAAGTCCTTATTGTCGGTTTCCTTCCCTAACTCGCAACTTTTGGATTTCGAAAAGGGTCCTCCTGGTATTTGAGGGAGCTCCCTTGATATTATAGTGGTCTCTTATTATATTTCCATCATCCTCTGCAGAGTCAATCTTTGCATTCACATTTTCGCCCCCCTCTCCTTTTAAACTAGCATAGCCAACTCTTGAAAACCTTGATACTTTCCTCCGCTTTTGAAACCCCGACGATGGTCTCCAGGTTCAGTTGAGGATCAAGGCGGGTTCTGATGGTTTTGCCTCTTTGATTGGTGGACTATGCAGTCGGCAAGGTCGAATCTCGATGATGATCTCATGACCTCTACTGTCCCCTCTTCGTTTTGACCCTGGTGTCCACGAGGAGTTTGTCCTCTCTCACCTCCACTGGTGGTTACAAACAGTAGCTCTGATTGCTATATTATCTCTCACACGACAAGGAGCATTCCGAACACTCATACGTTGTCAGCAACATCACAGCACTATCCCATTGCATCTAGCTATTAATTTTTTAGTGAAGCAGTTTTTTTCTCCTAAATTGTTTTCAAATTGGTGGCTCGCCGAACTCCACATCAGATTTAACCATAGGAGTTTTTATTTACTGCTTCTTTTCTAGTTCACCGTTTATGTTAAAGATTGTTCACTATTGTTTTAAAAATGGCAAATCGTTCTGAATCGGATATCATATCATATCATACCATATTGTTCATTTCTGCTGTTAATATGGCTGCTCACATAGTGAAGCAATTATCCACTTTGTATTTATTTATACCGCGATACTAAGTTTGAAATGACGGGGCTCTCTGGGCCTTAAATATACAAATTATTTATTGATTAATATACCCTGTCTAAAGCATTTATACCGTCTAACCCGTCTAAAGCACTTAGACTGACAGCTTACCCTCTTAAACGCAGTTTTCCAGGCCTCTCCGTGAAATTTCCCAAGCCACATGGCATCTTATAATTTCTACCTTCCAGAAATTAAAGTCTTTATCGTATGTTTGTACTTCCCATTCTTGAATTTTCCTGTCATTTCTTCAGTTCTATGAACGAATCTAACCATTCAAAAATTGAAAATGTCCAAAAATATTTCACAAAAAACTCCTGTTTCCGACTCTTTCAACTACTTCCTACTCAACAAGATGCCAGCTAACGAAGCTAAAATTTATTTGGGTCAGGAGACTGAAAGCAGGCTTTTGTCTCAATTCTCTCCAAGCTTTCTGTCATCACCCCCGTTAGTCTTCCTTATAACCTAAGGAATTCTGCACTAATTCTACCTCCACCTGCATCCTCCACGTGGAAGCACTCTCTCTTCTCTTATTTTCCTCATCTTTCCCAGTATCTTTCCGTATGACTCGGAAAAAGGACCATCGGGAATTTAAGTGACCCTCTTGAAACTATAATTTCGCTACCTCAAGTCCCCCGTGAACCATGATGCCTCCTTATATCACCAGTCATCCGAACGATGAAGTCATTTGGACATTCAAATTTGGTGGTCCACAATATAGAATGCTGCCGTTTCGTTGGATACTAACCATCATCGGAATTCAATTCTGGATCCTAAGATGCCAAGGACTTAAGTTCATTGACGCATTTTCGTGAGATCTTGATTCATATGCCTAAGAGATCAAGAACGCATAATCTCAACATTTCATTATCTCATTCTGAAATGGTATGCAGTATTACCCTACTTTACCACCTGATCTTATCTTCCTAAACAGTTTTTCTCAAACCTTCTTTTCGAAAATGAAGGCCTATTGAACTCTGCCTCCATTTTTACGGTAGGGGTTTTCTTCACTGCCTTTTTTCTAGTTCACCATTAATTTCTAAACATCGCTTACTGTTGCCCTAGCATGACAAGTTGTGTCTACGCATGTGAGGAGCGGAGTTATTCAGGGCAGCGTGCTCGGCCCGCTT
>WEDG01000740.1:0-125451 GCA_017591395.1 Schistocephalus solidus | reverse complement strand
AAAATACCAGCAAAGCAAAGGGAGACTGGAAAGGTCATCAACCAATCATTGCCAACCCCAAGTGGTGGCCCACCCGAGGCTCGAACCCAAAACGTGTTGATCAGATGCCTAAAGCCTTAACCATTGCTTACTTTAATTATTTTCTGCTGGCCGTTCTGAGGCTGCTGACGGGGCTCGAGCAAGAAACATTAGGCAAAGTGAAACAAAGAGTTCCGTTCACGATCGACAAGCGTTTATCAGTGAATACGGAATTTTTCCAAAAACAGTTTTGAACCATTAATCTTTGATATGTGTGAGCATTTTGCAGAATTGTTTAAAATTTGCTGAAAGTATTTACATTTTGCAGTAACAATCAATTAATGGTTTACCATTTTGACAATTGTCGTTGACAATGTAGCAGTTACTTGCATGACTTACTTCTAACTTGCATTTATAACGTAGTTTTACTAGGTCATAATGAGTTCTATCTTCAGAGGCTTCGAAGGATTAATAAAAGATTCTCATTAAGCTAACTGTTTAACAGTCAGCACGAATAGCCATGATTATTTCGTACATTCTTTTGTTTAAATAAAGTCATATGACTACTCCATGGAAATTTTAGCATTGCCCGAGTAACCCTGAAAGGAAAAAAAACATAATCCATAAATTTAACGGTCATCTTTAATTTCACTCGAAAATGTCCCTCGCCCTTCATCGCTGTGGAAATAAGAGTGGAGCCATCGGTGCTGCGTGTAGGGTTAATTTTTAATGCATAAATTTCTTACCATTGTGAACATTTTTAAAGCCAGTTCTATCAACGTCTTTCCTGCCCAAATCCGCATATTTTAATTTTTGGCCTCACTCAAAATACATGGACAAACATTTAACTTTAAAATTGTCTTTTGAAAATTTATGCAGATGCTGAATACAAAAAAACACAGTATGCTAGAATGGCCATTTCCATGTGATAAGTCATCACCATCTAGCCAAACCGATGTTTAAGAGCCGTATCCTACGAGCATGTATGCCTTCGAACTGTCAGTTAAAAATCCTTATTTTAACCTTTGTGTCACGGGGACGTAGTTATTTCGGTTGTGATCATGTAAAAAGCAAAATGATCGGTGCATTCCACCATGGCGATTTCCATTTGTGTATGTAACAAGTAACCTTGCAACTACCCGTGGAACTGCAGATTGACCACGAAACACGGCAGGACGATTTTGTTTTGTATTGATCAGTAAAGGTGAGATCCGTTAACACAACCTACTATGTAAACATTTTATCATTTACGTACTAAACAAGTTGATGGTCTTCTTGACTTTAAAGTGGAAGATATGAATCTATGGTTCTATTGAACAGCTATTAACAGAAGTGTATTGCAATTTTGTCTCACTACCTGCAGCTAAGGTGATACCTTGATAGCTTATTTTGTGAGAAACCCAAATGGGTATATTTTATTTTGGAAAAGCTTCCATAAATGGCCTGTAGGTTCTTTAGTAAAAATATTGGTTAATGAACAGTTTATTCCCCTAAGTACGATAAACGCAATGCAAAACATTGTTATACATCAGTCACTGCATTTCGAGAAGGCCTTTACATTTTAACATTTAAACTGGCAGTGTTTGATGCTTGTGACCAATGAATGTTAAAAAGGAATAATGTCTGCGTAAACTAACAAACACTTCCTGACACTGTATTAAAAAAAGTATCTTGTAAAACATGTGCTTAACCTTATAAAATTCGCTGCAGCAAAAACTGAAGCATTCTGTCAATCATCTTCTATATACCTATGGTAAAAAAATGTAGGAAATATAAAAAAGCTCTTTTTTTCAACGAGGTATATGTCGGCGTATCATACGAGATAGATGCGTATTATAAAAGACAGAAATCCGTGGCATTTTTCAAAAAAATGCCTGGTTAAATCAAAGACTACCTTTGAATTAATAACCTCCATTGGATTAACTGTCTTCGGTTTTTCCAATTGTGTAGTATATATCAGCTATAAACAATTTACGAACAGAGCATTTTGTTTAAAGTTTTTAAAGTTCAACTTATTGTCTTTTGATATATCTTGAATACAAAAGCACACTAACGGGTATGGATTTGTTCGTGCGTTGCAAACCTAAACATGATAAACGATATGGATAAAGTAAATTATCTGTTCATGTTGTGGTCATTCAATGTCAACCTTCAAAGTGATTACATCAAATAAGTATCATATGAAAAATAATGAGACCGAGAAACATTGAGTAGGCTGTCTGACATTACCCTGACAAACCCTGTTCATATCGTTTCATCAATTACAACGTTTAAATGACACTTCACGCTAGAGATAGAGACTAACACTAACAATATTACAAAAATGCGCATTGCGAATTTTGAGGAACTAACAAAGGCAGGTTATACAGCTAAAGTAAAATTGGAAATTATTTATTTTCTTCGTTTAAAATAAACAGTGATTTTGAAAGAGCAGCATATTGCACAATGTTTATAAAGACTGTAATTGTGACTAATTGATTAAAAAGAAGTTTTGAATTTAATAGCTAACCTACATTTTTTGGGTATATTATGAGACATTGTCTTTTCGCCAAATGTCATAAATATTATTTTCGATATTGAAATGCAATTATCATCAAATTGGCCTTAAAATTCAGGTGACTTTTTACGATTTTCGATTTTTTAAGAAATTGACCATACTTGTATAGTCAGTTCGATGTGTTTTTACAAAATTTTAAAATATGCTATTTAAAGTATTTGTCAAATAAGCGACTTTTTGGATATATTTTCAAGTAAGTAAATAGTTTCAGTAATATTTTATGAATAACCACACAGGTTAATGGACTGCTAAGAAAAATTAAAGTCTGAAATAAAATTAAGGGAATTCGTTCCTACAAAGAATTAAATTAATTAACTTTAGTTACTTACATTTTTTAAAAATACCTTAAAACATATATTGATCATACCAAAATACAGGAACATTATCTATTAAACTGTTAAAAATGTCAATCTTAGACCGCTTATTTTTGTGGATAAGTGTATTATTTTCTAATAAAGTTGAATGTCCTTACTTTTTTAATTCTATTAAGCCTTCTTTAAATATATTTTCCTTTATTAAAATGTTTATATGATTGCAAAGGCGCACCAAGAAACTTATTTCATATTAAAATTTTTGTTAATCTGAAATCTTTCCCTTAATATGGAAATAAGTAAGATTTTCTATTTTTGCCTTTATTTGATAAGAATTGTTTTAATGTTAAATTTTTAGTTTAAGTTGGGGTTAATTTGACAAATGTTAGATGTATAACATAACCGAAAGCAATGGAAAACATTTTTTTTGATATAAAATAATACAAGCACATGCTACATTTATAGTACCCATCACATTTTTCAGAATGCCTTCTGTTTACTTTAATATAAATGATTGAACAAGAAGTTGTCTTCATGTAAATCCTTTCTGCAATTAAAAATCCAAAAATAACATAAACGCATGTTCTCTTATCTACGCAGTCAAATTTCAATCACACAAAACATGATTAAGGCCAACTATTGGATATGCTGTGCCATTTGCTTACGTAAGCGTACTCAAATAAGTAGGACTAAAAACGAAACCCTGGATAACAACACGCTATCACCGACCAGTCAACCATATGAGCAATATGAGAGTGGTAATTAAGTAAAATTCTAACACAAATGTGAGTCCTCAAACTAGATGGCTGCGTTTGCCGATAAATATATGGTGAGGCAAAATATCTATGGGTTTCTCAACTTCCATCTAGATTGCATGCAGCACAAATTTTCCCTCAGCTATCACAATCCAGGTCTCTTAACAAAAGACAAGTTTTTATAAATATGATGTGTCTCTGCGTAATTCATGCAAGAATTTGCACAACAAATTATGTATGTTATCAAAAACGGCCACAAATGATGCTTAATTAATTTTTGATATTTTTAGAACTATTCGGTGAAGAGCTGACTTGTTGTGGAGTTCCATTATTCACTGCCATTACAAGGAATTATAATGTACATTTCCTGATCAGCTAAACACCATTATTTTTAGAAAGGTTTTTCATATGTTAGGAAAAATATATAATGTTAGATTATATCACTAGCATTTTCATGGTAGTTTGTAGAGTAAATTAATACAAAGGGATGTTCCAACGTTAGTTGCCTCATATGTAGTCTGTAGAATACATATTACTGCAGTTTTTATTCCTTTTTAAATTTTCTGCTTGATATGAGGCCTTTTTCACATCTTTTTCACCTTTTATGATATATTTAATCTTAAAAATAACAGACACATATGATACAAATTAAGGCCTGATCACATGCGAATGTGTTAGAAATGCGCTTAGCTGACCCATTTTTTTTCTACTTAGATTATTCTATTGAAAACATCTTTGTTTATATAAACAAAGATCAGGTGTTCATTTGTTAACGACTTTTGCAGACATTTTAAAAAACTTTGGCGTATTTCGCGACACATTTACCGAAATCCATTCGCGATGCAGACAGTTGCAGATTTCGGTTACCATTTATCTTTTTTTGCTAAAATTTTTGAAATGATTTTTTCAAAATACAGCGTATCTCTCTCTCTCTCTCTTGTATCTTTGGTATGTAGTTTGAAGGTGAACATCAAACAAAATATGCAAGAATACCAAAACATATGTGTGATATTATCTGTATCAGTAGATGTCCTCACTACAGATTCGGTGAACACGACCAAGTGACTTTGTTTCCTTATTGTCGCTTTTTTTCCTTTAGAAATAGCGTCTTACTCGCATGGAAAAGACATTTTTCTTTGCACGCACTCACTGAGGGTATGTGATTTGAAGATGAACATCCAAACAAAATATGCAAGGCTACCAAATCATCTGTCTGATATGCAGTCTGAATTCCGTGGATAATATCACCACAGATCCAGTGAACATGACCAAGCGACCTTGTTACCTGATTTTCATTCTAGTTCTTGAAAAATAGCATCTTACTCGCATGGCGCAAATGTTTCTTTGCTCAATGGTGTGCTTAAATTGCATTTACGTTGGCGTCGTATAGACCAGATTTTTCACCAACGAAAACATGTGAGGTGTGTCAAAATTACGTCAAATGCCAGGTGATACTTTATATACATCAAAGCTTCTGCATTAAAGGGCACCATTTTTGAGCATTCGGGTTTTGCGAATCTCGATAGTTCACCACGTATATTTTTGACTTTTTGCCTCCATAGAGATCCCAATTAGAAAGCGTCATTGAATCTTTGAAGATGTTCGTTTGACTGCATATTATTTTGTGGTTAACGCAAATGGGTGAAATTCTGACTAGCTTACAGGTTAAGTTGAAGGCATGTGTTGTAAACTGCCCTCCATTATTGCTCACTAAATATTGACAATCAACAACTAGGCTAAACAGTCGCCAAAGCGTGTTAACTGTGGCTCTGGATGTCATGTGTTTCAGGGAGAAAGACGTCTGACCATATGCAGTAGGCGTCTACGGCGATAAGAAGTTCTGGCCACTGATCGGTCCAGAATATTCAAAGGTGGATACAAGACCACGGCGCTTGTGGAACAGGATATTCCGTAAGTGTGCTCTTCCTTGGGGTTTTGTTGTGCAAGGGGCATATTTGTGGCAAGAGTGGGCAAACTGTTTTGAATTGTTGGTACATGTGAGGCCAGTACACATACCTTCAGTGAATGTCTGCATATGATTAGTTTCCAGATGCCCAGTTTAAAAACTGCCTTAGGACGCTTGATTGCAATTTCTGTGGGACAATGACACGTTTCTAGAACAGGTACAATCACTTACAGTGGATAGGGATTGTCATCTTAGGTATACATTTAAAATCCTTCAGACATTTTGGGTAGACCACTAAGTGTTATTATACTCAATTACTTGAGTCAATATTGAATAATTTAGGGTTAAGTTTTGGAGTTACTTGAAATTGGCAGAATGTGCATGAATGGTATACGAAAATAAACTGTGGGCCTATAACACAACGGAGATTTACTTTATGACTATTTCATCATGCTCGTTAGTCTGTGAGTTAATTAAGTGCTAGAGTGCGTCTGCCTGGCTATTCTTTGTGTTAGACTGACACCGGATATGGAAATCGTTGCGCTGCAGTATCTAAGCCAAGGAAAACCGACAAAACTAAACAGATTGTCCACACGCGCCACACAAACTATGCTACGTTCCATCATTTTTCCAGGTAAACATGAGAAGGAGCCCACATTAAAAGGCGGTATTAAGAAGAGCTTCAGGACTTGAGCCAGATACACCATATAGACATACAACATTGGATGGGAAAACCGAGCTTTTTAAGCAGTTTCTAGATACCTTTGCCATGTAATTCGTTGCATCAGGACAATTTTATAGCATTTAAGCTAAACTATAGCAAGAAATTTCCGCACGTGCGGTGAGAAAAGATTCCAGAGTATTCATCTTATTAGAAATTGGAGGTACGGAATTCTAAAATAGAGCACATTCCTAGGCAAGTGCTTTTAATAACAATACAAACTGCACATGTATTAGTATAATTAATTGGTCAAGACTGCAAGACGGTGATTGCTGTGTCTTGTTTGGATTACTGGTCACTCATCTGACAACTTATGTTTTTCTAATATCCGAATTTAAACTTCTTTAGTGTTAAACGCACCCAATCAAAGGTAAAGGCACAACATAATCACATCGCATTGGTTAATACCAGCTTTTGTCCTTTTTCCAAAAACCATGCCTTTAAGTACTTGGAGCAGCAAACCCTTTTATTTTTGGACTTTATTTAGGCAAACTTGCTCACAAATCAGATATAATTGGTTCAATTGAACGCAGCTCATGGAATAGCATTCAAAATAAATACTCAAACGCGATTGCATTAACGCAAAATTATGCTCGTTTTTATAAATCTGATAACTGTTGTCCCTTTTGCTTTTGGTTGCGCCTGTAAGTATTTAAATTTTCATATTCTGTGACAGGCCTAGAATATATTTAGCATATTTTTCTCTTGAACATACTTAGAAAAACTATATTGAACCTGCCTTGACTTTGGTATGACAAACGTTTAAGCATAAGTTTTTTGAATACAAATTTAATTATGAGTCAGACAAATCTTACAGTTTGTGCTAAATACATTTCGCTTTTGCTTGCGCCTGTGAGTATTTAAATTTTCATATTCTGTGATAAGCCGTGAATATATATAGCATATTTTTCTTTTGATCAGACTTGAAAAACCTATATTGAACCTGCCTTGACTTTGGTATGACAAACGTTTAAGCATAAGTTTATTGAATACAAATTAAATAATAAGTCAGACAAATCTTACAGATTCTTATGATTCGGAAAAATTATAAGGCAACATACAAAAAAGATGCATATAGAAAGCGCTTGCTTTGTCCTTTTTATGACATATGTCTTAATTATACCGAGAAATTTCGAATAAGAATTCCAGAAATCCTGAATTTACAAGCAAATTATTTTTTAAGCTTTACAAAAAGAAGAGTCTTGTCCTATTTATGAAAATAGTTCAAAAACGGAGAATTGGATAACAAGTCTTTTAAAATGGAAGACCAAATCTATTGGATATTTTCAATTTGGGAAATATCTTTATGAAATTCATCTCGAAAATATCCAAATCAACTCAGTCTCTCATTGCCTTCTGTTAAATGTATCTGACAATACGCAAATGTTCAGGTGCAGAATTAAAATTTCAGTGATTGCGTTAACGCTTTTTGAATTAAAGTGAGTCTATATTTTTCGTAAAAATTTACAATGTCTGATTAAAAATATAAAAATAAACTTTGGATTGGACTTTAAAAATACGCAAAGCCTTAGTTTCATAAATTAAGCTATCCTCATTATTATTCAAAATAACCTTATCGTACCCTAGATTAAAAATGAAGCTTTTCCTATTTACGTTTTTGAGCCTTCAGTATGACCTTTTCAAGAGGTACGCGGAAAATATCAGCGTAGTCTGTCTATATAAACTCAAAGAAATGAAAACGTCATTTTTGGTAAATCAGCAAATGCATTACATAGAGTGCTTCATAGTTTGTCTGAGTTGATTCGAACGTATAAATAACGGATGCAATTCCTTTTGAAAACCTTCATATAATTGTTCACGGAAGACTTAAAATCTGCAGAGTATTTCAAAATTTCTTTGCTATATCTAAGCAATATAATAAATTATCAAAATCATGTATCAAACATAATCTTTTCTGCATTAATTTTGAATTTATTTATGCAAATAAACCTTTAAACACGTTTGAGAATTACCTCTGTATAAATTGTTATATGTTGCATGCAAAAATTGGCACTTAAAGCATTTAAGGATATAGTACGTAAAGCAGCTTTTTACTCAACGTATTTTTACGAATAAGCGATTTACTTAAAATTCACCTGTGCAATTCATTAGTAATGCATATGGCCGAAGGCTATTTTTATTGATCTCGCAGATCATGTAAACAGAAATTGACGCTTGCTGATTTCCGATCGTTTTGATATTGTTTTGAGAAATTTGTGGCTAACCTGAGACATCTCACATTTCGCTGGCAAACCAGTGACTTTGCCACTCATTAAGGTTAAATTATCATCGGTTTGTGTATTTTGCTATATTTTAAAAAACCTACCTGAAAATTTGGTTTTTCAAAAACAATAACTAACGTTAATTGAAACGATTAAAAATACTTCTTTTCTAAAAATAAGGATTTTATTTTTCTCTTAATTAAAGTTCTACATATTATTTGGTATACTGCTTTAGAATTAAAGGGTAACTACTAATACATTTTATTGGTTTTAGACGTTTTGTCGTCTTCAAAGCAGATGAATTACTCCATTATTTTTGTCAACTTAAAAATATTGACGCCTTTGTTTACGCAAACAAAAGTGACACGTAGGGGATGAAGACAACACGCCTATCTTTACATACGAAAACAAAACCAAACATTTTTCTTTGCCATCAACAAAGTAGCCAAAACCCATAATGAAAGACCACTTATGTTGAACAGGAGGGATACAAAAAGTGATTGCGGAATTTTTATCAACCACTTTGCGTTGCCATCTTGTACAAAAGAAAACTGTCAGTAGGAAGGTCCCATTTCTCGGATAGACTGCAGCTATCAGGGTGTTGATTTGTACGAAGGCAAATAAAAACAAATACTCTTTGGATAAAAATGTAATTTATTTCTTGATCCTTACAAGCAATCAGGTGGGTACCAGCGTGATCTGTGCACAACGTGAACACAGATGTGTTTCATTGACTTTGAAAAGTTTGTGCAAACCAACATGTTAAGCTGCAAAACATGGTTTTGGTTAGCTGCCGTTATTAAGGATTTGTAGTATCTACGTTAGTTAAAGGGTTCATTCGAATGTCCATAAAAAATACTTTGGTATTTACTTAGCATCACTCAGTCTACATAGAGGTTTTTATGTTTTACAAAATGACTGAAATAAAAAACATATAAAATGAATTAGCCGGTCCTACAGCTATGAGTGTGAGGCTTACGTATTCCTATGCAATTGCTGATGCAAGCTGGTCATTTAAGGACACTTTGGTGCCATGCACGGTTCTTGGAGGCCAGAATTCGTAAAAATAACTTCATTCACACATCACAGTCGTCATTTACCTTATCTTCGTATCCCACAGCCGAATTTATGCATGACTTTCAACAATACGTTACGAGTAACCATGTCAAAGTCTTTCATAAAGCCCACGAAGTTAGTGTGAAGGTGGCTTCGCAACTCCTGACAACTCTCTTGTAGCTGGCGAGCAACAGGAATCATGACGGCCTTATCTTGGTGTCAGTGGAAGCCACATAAACTTCCCGGAGCGGATTTTGCTCTTGATGACCGTTCAGACGAATATAAAGGAAACGATCGAAGATCAATCTTTGGCACCACACCTCCTGAAAGGGTAACGTAAGATCTGCGATCAGCCGGGCCCACCATGTTTGTATTCTTCGGTGGGATTGCGATAGATCTAGGTGCTTTACAACTGGAAATCTGCTGCAAGGGCCCGGATGATTTTTGGTACGAAAAGCGGTAGATCCAGGTCATTGTTTGTGTTTACTTGAGGAAGCCAGTCAACGACAGCATCGGAAATGGTTAATGAGCGCTTCAGAATTGGCGTTTTTCCAGTCAGCAGTGTTGTGCAGTCAGAGGTTAGCAGTGGTGTGATTCCCTTAATACACGGGCAGTAGATTTTTCGCGTTGGCTTTTGAGACACTAAATTTCATTGTGGTCCACATATATCTGGATTTTCTCAGTCTCTCGGCAACCCAGTTGTCCTACAGTTCCCGCAGTCATTGCTGCACAAGGTGGTGGCATCTGAAGTAGGCTACTTTGGTAGCGTCAGTCCGAATGTTAATGTAGGCTGTGTGTAGTCCATACGTCTGCGTAAGTACGTTGCTGATATCGGCGTCATTGTCATCAAAAACGTCCTAGTGTTGACGGTGTATTTTGACAAGGGCTTCGAGGGTGGTGGACTGGATAACATTTCAAATGTATCCATGTTGGCGTTCGTATCTGGAGCAAGCAGGTTTTGAATTTTTTTGGGTTACATGTTTTCTGAAATCAAAACGGAAATTTGGCAGATAAAACGAAAGGTAATTAACTTTACAGGTGGTCACTTACCTTGACGCATTCGTCAGGGTTAATTAAGTAAGCTTATCTGGGAGATGACGATGAGTTGATCCGTCCAAACTTCGGCATCGCGTATTTCTTTAGTTACAAACACGTCCTGTCGATCTCGCATCTGACGAAAACATAGTCAAGCTGCTGCGAGCACCGCGACCGTGTGTGCGCCCACGTCGAATTTCCCGCGTCGGAAGGTGGAAGAAGGTTATTTCCACCTGGGCATGATGTTCTACCCTCATTCCTAGAAGAAGAGGCAGTTATATATACAGCTTTATAGACCGTGGGGAGCCTGCACTCCTTGCAAGGCAGTATGATCCTTCCCGTTGCGGGCGTCGATTTCACCTATAACAATGAATTTGTTCTATTTCGCCACAGTCGCCAGCAGGACGTGTAGGTACTCGTATATTTCTTTTTCTTTGCATCAGAGCTCGTCAATGGAAAGCGAAGACGCTGATGACGGTTGCAAACATGTTTCCTCAAAGATTAAGAAAGAGGCTTATAAGGCCATAATTGTTACCTTGTGGCATACAGGGAAGACGTGAGAAGGCAAGCAGTACTGTCCCTAAATAAGGTTGCTCGGACATCCCAGACGGCTGTCAAACCCATATTAGCCTGGGCCGCCTTTTGGGTTGCTATCAGTCCGAAAGTCAGACTTTTTGAGAGGGGGGAGTTTGAAAGTTCGGGCGTCAGACATAATGAGTGAGTAGGCACATACAACACCGGAGACCCTTAGATCACTTAGACGACTTGTCCTGACGGTTGATATGGGTAGAAAATCTGGAAGGAGCCCATATTCAAAGAGCCACAGGTGAGAGTTTGGTATTAATTAGAGGCGGTAACAGGAGCATTCATCACCTGTACGAGACATATGTAGCGACCAAATGCAGTCTGTATGGTGCTTGCCATTGCTAGTACCTCAACACCCCTTGAAAAGTATAGTTGATATAAGGATGCACACACGGACCCGTCGATTACAAAATATATACTGCAGCGCAGGAAATTCAAAGCAAATATTGGCTTAACATCTAATTGTCACCTGGCCGGGAATAATACCACGATGTATATCGTTGGTTTTGTTTAGGTCAGCTTAAGTGAGTTCCTAGGTTTCATCAAATACTTAATGTCAGACACTTGATCATTTCCGATGCCATGGATAATGCTAACCATGAACTCAACATTATTTTGTTTTAGGTGTGAGAGTATAAAAATCGTTAATTTGGATTTGTTAACTATAGTGTCGTTAAGGGTTCGGCAGGTTACTTGGTAAATTTATACCCACAAATCCTGTAAAGCGACCAGCCTCAAGCACAGGGGTTAACGATGATAAAGCACTGCCTTGATTTGATGAAAATGGATTTCAAAAGCTATGCTGACTTATGTCAATTTTATAGACAGAATTCTGCAGGCAGTAAATTTGCTCTTTAAAGAATGCTTTGCGTTCACTAACGAAACCCAAAAATCCCTTTCTGATTTGAAGCAACAAAAGCGCAGCCGTTTGCGTGTATCTGATGTTCTACCACATAAGATGTTTGACAGTTTAAAAAATGCAATGTTGTTAGTATTACACACCTCGGTGGAAAATGAGTAAATAAATTCTTCAAAATTATCGTGTGTATCATATTTCAAACCTGCAAGAACATTTCATATTTGGGTCAATCTGAAATGGACGTAATCGGCTGCCATTTTGACATAAATTTTAAGACATAAATGTTATTTAGAAATAACGGAATAGACAAATCTGAATTAATCCTTAGATCAGAAAGTAAGATTACGGTCAATGAATTGTCTATACTAAAATTTGAAATGAATTCATTGGACAATTTGAGATCAATTTGAATCAAATGATGTATTAAATAACCAATTAGAAATTTCGTGAAGGGAACTTTCAGTTTATGGACACAATTTGACATTTTAACTAGTTCAAAGGAAAATTTTATTTAAAATTCTTAATACCATTTGCAGCGATTTATCTGGGTTTCGATCTTCATTGCCTTCTACGGATTTTTGATTTTTTAACTAATTAATATTATTTTCCCGATATTGTTAACGTATTTACTTAACAAAGTATTATTTCTTATTTCTGAAATCAATCATACATGTGTTCGGTGCCATATTGTGAGTGGTTTTTAAGATCTGGCAAATTATAAAACTTTGCATGCGATAGAGCACATACTATAGTAACCAATGTCCTATTTATTTTTGATGAACATTAATATTGAAATACTTTGTTTAAAAAGGTTAAACAAAATATGCTTGATCTTCCTAATTTGCATTCGTAGTGTATCTTGTTCACAAGTTTTTCTTAAATAACTTAAGACGTTCTATTATTAAATATTTAGTGTGACGAAAGTCTTTATAACCTAACTATTTTCTCCAAAACTGCATTGTACGAGTTCAACTATTTATATTTAATGATGAAAACTTAACATTCGACATAAGGCGGAAAAATAATTAAAGAAATATGGATTTTTTATTTAAATATCGTGCACAAATATAGCAACAACAGAACCCGTACATCCTTGAAAAGATCAATTCGGAGCTAAAACGCAGCAGCGACTTATATGGTGTTCGGTCTTCACTGCCTTCTTCAAATTTGGGATTTCTAAACTAATAAATATAATTAATATAATACATATAAATTTCCAGCTGAGCCTACTCAGAGAAGTGGGTCTCATTGAAAGTTGCAATGTGCACCTTTTAGCGTGCACGTTCCCAAGCGACTAGCGAAGTTCTCCGTTCCGGCAAGTTGCTCGTAGTATTGTTTAAACCGTAACGACATTCCAGGCTGCTTGTCTGAGTGGAGTCACCCAAACAGCCTTAAAGGTATGAGAAGGGGATTAGGACGGAAGTATTGTTGTTTTTGAGTTTCACGACTGCGTTTCTTGTGATCCGGGAGCCCCGGCAGGCTGCAGAAGACGAAACTACCAAAATCTATTAGAGCACCTTTTCTAGTGTTTTTTTTCCGTGATAAGGAAAGCAGTACTATCCCTAAATAAGGTGAGAGAGCGACCCAAATTAGCCTGAGCAACAAACGGGGTTTCTGTCGCCCGTAAAGTAGGACTTTTTGAGAAGGGGGAAGTTAGGAAACTTAGTACTCAGTCATAACGTGTGTGTAGACACATACAACTTCGGAGACCCTACAGCTTGTTTAGCCTGGCGGTCGTGCAACTTGCCCCAGGTATGGAATCCGGAATTAGCCCATCTTCGAGGAGCCAAAGGTGAGAGTTTGGTACCAGGTAGAGGTGGCAACAGAAGCATTTTCCACCTCTACGAGACACATGGAGCGACCAAATGCACACCCTTTAAACAGTATATTTTATATATGAATGCACACACGCACCCGTCGATAAGCAAATATAGGCTGCATCGCAGACAATTCAAAGCAAATTATGCCTGTACTTCTCTTTGTCAAAATACCGGAAATTAACCAACCCGACGTGTATCGCTGGTTTTTTGAGGCCGGCTTAAGTAAATGCCTAGGTTTCGTTAAATACTTAATTTCAGACACTTTATCATTTCCGATGCCCTTCATAGAGATAGCCATGAACTCAATAAATTCTTTTTAAATTTTCGAAAGTATAAATATCGTTAATATGTATGTGTTAACTCTAGTGCCATTAAGTGTTCGGCGTGTTAATTGGTAAATTCATAGCCGTTTATCCTGTTGAGTGATCTGTTTCAAGCCCGCGGGTACTCAATGATTAAGCAGGTACACTGCCTGGATTGGATGAGAAGGATTTAAATAGCTTTGCAGACTTAAGGCAATGTGACGGCCTAGATTCCGCAGACGGAACATTTGATTTTTAACGAACCCTCAATTTTCGCTAACGAATCGCAACCATACCTTTCGGCCTTGGAGCAAACAATGACAGCTTTTTGATAATATCTGATGTTTTTCATCATAATATGCGTTGCAGTTGGAAAAATTAAAAATAATCTTGTCCATCATATTTCAAATCTGCAAGGACATTTCATGTTTGGTTCAATCTGAAATTATGACGATATCGGCCACCTGTTTGAAATGCTTTTAATGCATTTAATGGTTGTTAATAAAAAACGTTTTGAAAAAATATTGATAAATCCTTATAGCAGAAAGAACGTACCCGGTTAATGAAATGCATATACTGAAAATAGTGAAGAATTCATTAGACGATTTGACAGTTATTATAATCCTTGCTATTAAATACTAATTATAAATGCTGTGGAAGAACGGGTTTGTTAATGAACACTAGTTGAAATTGTAACAAATTCAAATGAAAATTCCATTTTAATTTATGTATACCAGTTGCAGCGTCTTCTATCGTTTTCGATTTGAACTGCCTTTTTCAGATTTGAGATTTCTAAACTTATTAATATTATTTTCCTGATATTGTTAAATTTTTTTTTAACATAGCATTATTGTTTGTGCAAATATTGCATGCATGCGTGCGGTGCCAATTTGAGACTGATTTTCAATAACTGACAAATTATAAAACTTTGCGTGAGATAGAGCGCATACAATAGTAATAATTGACCTTTTTATTTTTAATGACCCTTTATATTGAACTGTTTTCTTTAAATAGATTAAGCAAAATATGCTTTCACGTCCTAGTTTGCTAGCAGAGTGTGTTTTTATTCAAAATTTTTAATTGAATATCTTGCATCGGTCTATTTCTAAATATTTTTGATGACGAAAGTCTTTATAACCATATAATTCCCACCCAAACTGCATTGTACAAGTTCGTTTATTTATTTCATTCATTATGAAAACTAAATATTATGCATGAATTGCAAATCAGTATGAGAAATGTGTGTGTTGTATTGAAATATCTTGCAGGATTTTTGATACAATAGAATCCTAACCTCCTTAATAAGAATAATTTAGAGGTAAAATGCCTGACTTATTAAACGCTTATTTAACTGAAAAAAGCTTTTCAAAAAATTACCCAATAACTTTTTTGCAGAGTAAAATCAATAACGGCCTCTTTTGCTACGAGTGAGCACACCATTTTCTTAAGTTTCCTATTAAACTTATTTAAATAAATAAAGACTTTGAAAAAACTTTCAAAAATGCAGTTAGCAAATACCTGTGTGACACGTCTTACACAGCAATTAATTATTTCGTATCAAAAACACTGCAAGTGTAAGTGTTAAGCGTTCGGTTTCGGTTAACATGTTTCCGATATTTCTCGTCAATTGGGCAGCTCTATCTCAAATGTAACCGGTAGTCTTGTACACAATTTCGTATCAATCGTATTCCTTTTTTGCGTCAAACAAGCATTTTGCGCTTTTATGTTGGGGTCATACAATCATTCCTTGCCAAAAGTGATCACTACCACCTGAAAGATAATTTAATAAATTTAATTTGTTAATGAAAGTTCGCATGTATAGGCCCATTTGATACAAACATTAATAATAGGTATAGCTAGCGGGTGAGAACAAATTCGTCGGGAATGTCATTTCTAGAATACCTTTTTATGGTCATAGATTGCCTGTTCGTTCATTTAAAAAATACGATTTTTTACTTTAACTTATGTCTTATAATTAAAATAGAGGATTTCGGTTGTAAAGAAGTTGTAACAATTGACCTGAAACATGTTCTCAATAGAAATAAGTGCATAAAAAGTCGAACATGTATTGTAATACCAACGTTATTTAATTACCAATGGCTTCTGCTTTTGCCTTGAGTTTTAGGTTAATATTACAGTTTAACTAATAATAAGCGTATAACTTAGGGTTTTTGTTTTTTATTTTTTATTTTAACGTATGAGGTACAGTGCGAAAACAGGTGCCAATATAGTTTTTGGTGCAATTTTATCTGTATTTTCTGGTTCGACAATTCCCATTTCTTAGTAATTATCAATTATTTAAGCAAAAGTTTGCATGATTGCATCAAGGCTCTCGTGCTTACTGTAAAAACTGTAACTTGAATGACAATATATTATAACTACTTCGACGCCACTAAAGATAGGAAACGTAATTAACTTATACGACTGCAAAAATATAGCAATTACGAAGACAGTCATGCAAGGACAATTGTCACTGCAAAATTTGAATACACATTTATATTTGTAAAGCACTGTTCTTATGGCAATGTTGTGATTTAAATGGGGACTCAGATGTTCGTTAGGGCAATTTGTTCGTAGAACGTATGCATTAAAATATGTTATAATATGTCAAACGTATACATTTTCATGACAATATAGCGCTAGCTTCCTGGCTTCCTGTTTAATTACAGAACTTAACACCACATTTTAAGAATCAATAAAATTAAAAACATGGATAATGAGACGATGCCCTTAAACCGGCTGGAAATATTCAAATCAAATTTTAAAAGTTAAGTTGTTCAAAGTGTATATGCTAGGCTTAATTTATAAGTAGACCGACCGAAACGCAAAGCACCTCTTGTAATTAGAGTTACTAGCATAGATAAAACACATAACTCATTCAAAAACCTGTTTATATTTACAAGTGCGTTGTCTTTGGTTTTAAAATGAATTAATATTACTTTTTTATATTGTTCTATGTTTTCACTTAAGACACTCCTTAAATTGAAATCAAAATACTAAGTGAAAACGTAACAAGTAATGAGTATCCACAGTGTCGAGTTCACGAATTGCTAAAAAAAGCACTTTTCAAAAAATGTGATTTTGGAATGCATAAGCTGAAATGGTTGCATTTTTCTGTATTCGGACCTGCACTTTCGGAGAAAATGCAGGAACCAAAAAATAAGATGAATCCTGATTTGTGGCATGTTTGCTTACAGGCACATAAAGTGTAATTCAAGTAAGCCATGTGTCCCAGGATTAACCATAGCTACATCTTAATTGCAGGAATGTATTAAACCCCTTCAATTTTGATCGTTTTTAAGAATAGACTGGTTAATTTCTGAAAAATATGTAAATTAAATTGTTAGAGAACAAAATGCACATTTAGATGTCAATCTAACATAGGCCTAAGGAGTAGGTATTTAGTCGTGTTAAACTGATCATAAAACTCTTTTAGTCTGATATTTTTTTGTGGTACACAAGACTTTATCGACACCCCGCAGAAAAGACAAATTTCGGATTTCATATTTTGATCTTAAGAATCAAGAGTCTACTACTTTTGGTGCCAATTCAATTCAGCATTGGACAGGGTTCTGCAGTAAAACATGATCAGCTTACTTGCCTTCCCTTCAATGAATTAAGCAATGTTAACTGCTTTGCATGGCGTGATAACCATTCACATGCGTGAATACTGGAGAAATCGTTTTGATTTTCTTTTCTGAACTATGGTATGGTCGTGCATTCACTATAATTATTTATATTTTTTGGCGAAAGGAGTATCCCTCTCAAATAACAATCATATCCGAGAATTAAAAAGCTTCAGCTTTTAAGCAGCTTTAATAAAGCGCACAGGACATCCTCAGTTAGCTGACTATTTTGCAAATTTATGCTGCAACACAAATGGTTTCTGGAATTGTTATGGCTTCATACGCCGAAGTTTTTCGAGGTCGTAAAAAGGGTGCCTCAAATAAAGTTCTGGGTTACGATGACACTAATAAAAAGACATTTGGTATTTTTAAAAAGGCCTAAAAATAGAGACAAATGTGAACGTAAAACACGTATTTTTGTTATAGAATGCACTACCTAAATATGTGAGCAAAAATATCACCTGAAAGATCAAATGTATCCTCTAAAGACCAACAAACGAGCACTCACATTCTCGGGCTTTCGCGAATTTTAAAAAATGCACACTTCTCCAGAAAATGCTGCACTGGTAACATGAAGCTAGTCGTTTTAGTTTGTTTGATGACCACGCCTTGGATAATCTCACAGGATGAGCAATAATCAAATCCGATTATTGTAGCCCGTCCCATTATAAAACCCATCTGATAATTTAAGCAGTTTCTAATATGGGTGATTGAAAGGCAATCCCAATTAAGACAATTCAATGTAAGCGTGTATCAGTGCATGTTTATAAGATAGTTGGAAGAACAATTTATGGAGACCTCAATAGGAAAAAAGTGACAGTTACTTGTAAGTAAGACAATATATGCAGACGTCATTTGCTTAGATTTCTATAAATCAACAACTTTCACTCTTGATTAAAATTCACTTTTGTAACACGATTTTATACCGCCGAAGTCAGTGCATTTTATGTTCGGACGTAAGTAGAACGTCACTCAAACCACGTGTTTCAATAATGATTTTCAAAAGTTAATGAGAGCTGATAATTAACCTATATGTTAAGTTGTTTCAACGAACTTCTCAAATTGCAAAATATTCCCTTATAGACCAAAGAATATATTTAATACATGCATATAAACCTCCCAATGTCATTTTATAAATTATCCTAACATATTAAACAGTTTTTAGTTGAGGATTCCTGCCAAAAAAATTCTCGTTGATATAAGAATCATTTTTGAGCAAACGACGTTGAACAGTAACATAGTTCAAAAAAGCGCACAGATTTCCGTAATTTAGCCGATTATTTCGAAAGACATGCTGCAACGCAATCATTGCCTCAAATTTTTCTTCTGACTATCTACGCTAAGGTACTGTAAGGATTGTAGAAGGCTCTCTGTAGTTAATGCTTGGTTTCAATTTAGCAATACATTTCGGCAGACACTTGGCGTAATGCAATCCCAAATAAAGAGGTAACTTTGAGCTGAACATAGGCGTTTGACTCATAGAATACACAACCAATGGTTTTTATAAAAATCTCAAAATTCTCAAAATCACATCGTTCTATATAAGCATCACCAAATGACTTCACATATTCTCGAGCTTTGCAATATTTTTTTAATTCATTTATCCATGCCAATTTACCTAATAGTTAAAAAGCAAGTAATTTTTTGGCCTCTTCTAACCACTAATGGGATTTTGTTACATGATGAGCGATAATTCAAACGAATTTTCGCAGCACGTTCCAATAGAATAATTATCTCATCATTTTGGTAAGCAATTCCTTTTATTTTCATTGCATCTAAGTTCCATTTAAGACCATTGAACGTGCTCGTCTCAGCATATATTTAGAAAAATCAAAATATGGATTCGGTAAAAACGATGACCCAGTCATTAAACCCTACTGTCAATAATACGTGCTTGATAGGTCAATGGGTCATATCATGTGCCATTTAACTGATTAAGCTGGTCTGTTTCAAGCACGTGGCTCATTTTGTTTGGGCAGGTGCACTCAGAGGTATTGATGAGAAGCTTTTTAAAAGTTATCTTGATGAAATTCAGTCTTTGTTTCCTCTGGTAGACACGTTGGCCGTCTTATTGTTCGTTTAGGTTAGCATAATGATCCGTAAGCAATTAACATTACCAATTCTGGTCTTTGAGGCAGAAACGAACAGGTTTTGACAGTGCCTATTGTCATACATTTCTTAAAAGTTGCGAAAAAATACTGCTTTTTAGCAATGAAAAGTGGGATAGGTAAAAACGAATATAAACCCTTACTTATCAGCATGACATTACATCTAACATTTTAAACCTGCTTTGTACATATAATGAGGTTGATGTGTTTATTTGTAATTCTTTCATTTTAATTGCCGGTACAATCTCGATAAAAAACAGCTTAGCATTCGATTTCCGCATGCTCAGAATGATAAGGTCAATGTTTAAGTCGGTGGATCTCAAGTTCTATTCTCACCAATTTTTTCTCAATCGATCAAAATGAACCATTTCAGATTTTTGAACTGCACACCTGTCAAAGTATCTAAAGACATACACCCACGGGTTCTAGTAACATCACAGACAATTGTTATATTGTTAGAGGAACCAGCACTCCGCTGTTAGAAGCTAGGTTTTTGGCATTGCGATTTATATATATATCATACTACAGGCTGCTTTCTACTGAAACCCTGGTAGTCTAGTACACAAGAAGGTTTCAATCGTGTTCGTTTGAGTAGAATTATATTAGAATTCTTTGCCATTTTTTTCCTGGATCATATAAGCATTCCTTGCCATATGTGCCCTCTTAATAAGCCATGTGGTAGATAAGTTGGACAATCGTAATGGAAGTGTGGTGGCAGGTTTAGGGGAATTTAGGTCCTAGGATCCTTTTTGGCCCCAGCCTCATTCACCCTCTTCAATTTAAAGTCTACTTGACTCTGTCTTCTAACAAGGCGAAGGTTGGGAGGAGCCGATAGTGCTGGAGATGCAGACCAAGCATTCTACTATTTTCAACTACATCACTCGTAAATAATCGAACAAGCACCTTTTATACGTGATCGTATGTTGGAACACGTCGAAATCGACGGTCAAACAATCGAATTATCGTTGCCCTAAGCAGTTTCGCATAAGCCTTTTTAGTTTAAAAACCTACACAATTCTTATGCATATTGTGAGTGCGATTATTTGAGGTAACTAACAATGCAAATTTCCAACGACTGGCATCATGTCGTATCTTAATTATCATGGGATTATGTCACACGATGAGCGATAGTTCAACCTAATTTAAGTAGCCTGCCCAGTAAAAACGTCGTCTCATAATTTATGTAAGCAGTTCTTTCTATGGGTCACTGCATCTCAATCTGAATAAACACCAGTTAAAGTGAGCGCTTGCCCGTGCTCAGTAAGCAGATTATTAGAATAATAATATAAGGAGTCGAAACGTATAAAAGTCGTCTGCATTTTTATTGAATGCCGACTTCTGCTATGAATAACTAAACGCTTTGTAAGAAGATTGAATTTTGGCCATGACTTTTAATTCAGCTATAGTGGTCCGACATTTTAAAATGTTTAATAAAGCAAATGTGCTAAGTAGGATTTCGGAAGTAAATTCAACCTGATAATTTGCATATCTGTTATAAATTGCAAACTTCCAATCGTCAAGAGCCATCAAAAATTGCAAAATGTGCACTTAT
The DNA here is from genome assembly GCA_017591395.1 of Schistocephalus solidus. Taxonomy (NCBI): domain Eukaryota; kingdom Metazoa; phylum Platyhelminthes; class Cestoda; order Diphyllobothriidea; family Diphyllobothriidae; genus Schistocephalus; species Schistocephalus solidus. The sequence continues at coordinate 104,018 of WEDG01000740.1, read as the reverse complement.
GTATTAAAGAAAGTCTTTAATAACTGCACATTCACCTCTTATTTTTTTAAACGTTCTGCTCACATAAAGAACGTTTTTTAAGTTAAAGTAGCTTTACATTACGTGATTGTTTTTTATATTATACCGGTATCACAAGATTAATCTGGATCAACTGTCACAATGGGAATCAGTTCGTTACTTAAACAACCATTTCTATCCCCTTGGTAATAAACTGCGTTATTGTTTTGCAACCTTTGAGTATACACTCAATAATAACTTGCAATAAAACGCACTGTGGTTTTGTACAATTAGATGGTAGGGCCCTGATTTCATAAAACACATTTTAGTATGTTTTGTTTCATTTCAAGCAATAAGCATCCAGTTGAAAAATGAAAACTATCAATTGGATGCTCATTGTCATGATCTTGCAAATGCTAATAAAAAATCACCTTTCCTATAAATCATTAACATAAGGGCTGCAACCCACATGGGACTTGAATGAGCTACTATTGATAATCTCAGAAAAGGATGGATTTGTGAAACTTCTTTCATCCAGCAGACCGTACGTTTTCTTTCATACGCTGTGAGTAGATTTATCGCGGATGTCATTTTACGAACAAAAAAAGGGCCGATTTTTACCAAAACAACTTAAGGGACTGTTAAAGTAATACTTCTCTTGGCAGTTTCTGCATTTAAGTTTCAGATAAAGCTAAACATAGGGCTTTAATTTCATTTTATGGGTTGCTGAGTAATCTTATCAGAAATGGCTTGAATTTAGAAAAACCCACTTAATGTTTGCAATTTATTTTTCAGGCACATGGAATTCTGATGAATAGCAGTTAAAAACACACAGGTATGTTAACCTATATAACCACTTAAGATATTTTGTCTCAAAAAACAAACATTTTCTACTCAATACATTGAACTTCAGACTACGTCACCTTGGTGACATTGATAAACGGACTGAGCGCAAATGATAGAAGTCAGTAAAATGCAGGTCAGACAACATATCACGACCTTTATTCAATACAACTGTTCTGTGTGAAGCACCTGAGCTATATTAGAGCATGTGTTTTAAATGGCAAAATATCGCAATGAAATATAAGAAGGGTATATTCTGGCCAACATGCAGTTTATTCATCTATTCTGCCAGGTTAAACATACGGACATGTTATACTTGGTTTGCCGTTCATTCTTAGGTGTTCAAATGTCAGTCCTCTGACGAAAAAAGATGTGAATTAGTAATAATATTAATATCCCTTAGGGAAGGAAGTCACAGATGCAGAACCAAAATTATAAGAGCAACTGCAGATCGAATTATGCAAACACTGGAACAAAATGTATAACCCTTGATCGTTAGTGGCCATTTAACTACGGGAAGAAGATGCAGATTCCAAGGTTGTGCTTTTTAAAAATTAACAAACCCCAATATATTTTCAGCCTCGCAGAGGATATACATTGATTCGTTTTACGTTTAAGAATATTTATTTTTAAATATTCCGGAGAGACTGAGCAAAGCTATTTTAGCTGTTCAATTGACCAAACGAATAGACCAGCACCGTCAAAATGATAACGGCTTCACCAGTTTGCATCATGAACAAAGACTACGAATATTTGCCTACAATCATAGGTTCATAGTGACAAAAATAAAATTTTATTTATTTAAAAGCAAACATGGATGCAATTGGTGATTCAAATACGTGTTTCCTCAAAAAACCTGTTTTTTTCTTTTCTTAAGCATATATTTTCATAGCTGGGTAGACATCTGGTCCGTACGAATATGAACAAGTCTTATTGCAGGATAATATATTTTAGGTGAATCAATGTCTGGTACTCATGTGATCAACCTGAATTTCTAATCGATTTACCTTTTAAAAGATAGAAAATAATTTGCCCACTTTACAGCACAGGTATGCGGTCAATTTTCAGATATCAGGATAACATATAATATCAATAAGTAATATTCGGCTCAATGTTTAGAAGATTTAAAATATGACAAAAATTAGAATGTTCGGATTACTTTTAAAGTCAGTTATGACTCTTTATGCTTATTAAAAGCAACGTAAAACACAGTTGGGTATAAAAACACACTTTAGAATAAACATAAACAGGTTTGTCATGCCATTATCTTCCTAATTTTAAAGCCCAAACCTGGACCATTTTTTAAGATAAAACATAAATTTAACAAGAATTGTTAGAAAACAAGTCAATATATCACGCATTTTAATTTCTGGAAAAAAAATTCATTTAACTTAACCGTTTGACTTATGAATATCGCAGCCCGATGATATTTTCTTTTCAAAATATAAGTGCGCTTTACTATGGACAGTTTTTCGACCTAGATATGTAACAAAAACGTAACAATTAGGATGAAAAAAAGCCGTCTCCCAGGTAAAATAAACAACTGTTTAAATTTGTTAATCGACCTCAGTCAGATAAATGCTATATCTATTCAACCTTCGCTGTCTTTTTCATTTGATTATTCATTTTCCATCTGTTTATTTGAGTTTTCATTATATTATTAGTATACACTTTAATTTAAAAATACCAATTATTACAGAACATGCCATATCTAAGTAAGTATAATTGATATCATAAAAAAGTGCCCGTGTTGCAAAATCAACCTAGACGGCGTTCCCCTAAGTTTTACAATAGTTACGAAATGAGCATTCTTTAAACGAACAGATAATAAAGTAAATTAAATAATATTGCTTTTATTTATGATACATACTTTTAAAGAGTAACGGCAAATTGTGTAAACGATTAAAACGGCGTAGCTAAAATAAACTGCAGTTATAAATGAATCGACTCGTCGTTTATGGAACAAAAATAAGTACATAAGGCAACAAAGATAGAAAAACCTTTTGATAAGAGTCCCTATGTGTGTTAAACACAGACGTTTTCTAAATAATTTAGGATAATTAAAATGTATGGCCATAAGCAAACAGCCTTTAATGTTGAATCTGTATTCATATACGATTTTAATGAAACTTGATGGTTTCTCATTTGGTTAATATGTTTACCAAGATGCGTTTGACTAAGACTGAAATATGTTCGCTTATTTTTGACTACAACACCGTCACAGGAATACAGTAATTTATAAGCTTAGAAGCTGATAGGTCAGCCTGTTATTTATAAATTTAAAAATATGCTCCCTGTAGAATTATAACTGATACATTTTAGGCATATAAAAAGGACGTTTCATAAAAAAAGTTCATTAGTATTTCGGATAAAGGTTTTATTGGTCGTTTGCTTTAGCAAAACATTATTATCCGATCGTCCTTAAATTACTTCTGAATGATTTAAAAATAAAAATATTTTCAATAAATTGACCCTATGCTAAGATGTTTTTCAACGTGTTAATCGAAATCGTTATATCAAGATATTTCTAAGCAAACCACATATGATATTGAAATTATTTTAAATGCAAACGGCCGTTTTAATTATATTGAAAATTAATTTAAATATTTAAAACTATCGATGAGAAAAATAAACGAATGGAACTGACTTTCGGAAAACAATATGCCAATGATCAAACAAAACATTTCATAATGACTTGTCTTTAGAAATCTATTGCAATTAGATATGAAGAAAATGAATATAAGCACGCGTAAATTCTTTAAAAGTAAGTTCAAATTAGACAAAAACTTTTGACTATTATTTAACTTTGCTGAACCTCAGAGATTCATCTTTCTTTTTATAATAAAATAAACTATTATTCCTTTTATTATGGAGGGTTTTTTAACTGCAATTTCTATTTTCTTCCAAAGAATGTAAGCTACAGCATAAAGTGGCTGAATAAACACGAATATTTTATATACTTCAAATTTTGTTCGAAATTGCCTTTTGTACTTAAAGATAAACGGAAACATTTTTATAGAAAATCTATGATTCCGCATGTGTCTTAAGTAACGATCTTATTTTTGTACGTCAATCTTTAAAATACATTTGACGTATTTTAAATGCCCAATGTTCCGTCAAATATATCGAAATAAAAAAAACGTTAATTATGCGGTTTACGTTAAAACACCACAGAACAGCTCAATAAAATACAAAAGCTGAAAACTATTCATTTTTTTGGAACAACTTGTCATCAATTTATCTGGTATTGATCTTGTTTTCATTAGATTAGAAAACAGTTTTTTTATTGCAAAATATTATGTGACAAAAACGTTTTTAAATAAACTTAATCTCAAAAGTTATCAATAATATCCTCTCATTTAAATTATTTCCAGACATTTCTTGGATATCCAGCAACCTTCGATTTCTCACACATCCTGGTGCATTCACTCAATATGTAAGATTAATTTTGTAGCGAGAAATAAATAAAAATATTTGTTAAGTCTTATTAGGTGCTTTTTTAGAAAATGTAAAACAAATTTTGTATTTTAATGCTTTGCAAGTTTAAAGAAAATATGTTAATACTATTTCACCTGACTATACTTCATTTTATTAGACCATAGTTTTTCGTTTCAAAAGGAATTGTTCTGCAAATTATTATTTATCTATAACTAGATACATAAATCTCTAATAACATGCGGCAACCTTTGATGTTGAACACATCTCGGTGCATGGCTTTAATATGTAAGAGTGTGTATAAAGCGATATCTATTAAAATTATTATGGAACTTCAAGTCCACATCAAAAAGTTAATAAAATAACCAAACAGTTGTTTTATTACTCATATGAATTTGGATCACTAAATGCATGTTATAGGCTATTTAAAACACAGTATAAATCATGTAATATCGAGTGAAGGTTTTACAGGTGGGCTGATAAGTGATTATTTAAAGCCAGCATGTTTGTGTAAGTGAAAAATTCTGTGACTAAACCGTAATATTATCACTATGCAAAACTGACTGAAATAATCCTTCGTTGTTAAAAATGAATTTTTATAATTTTATTTCAAATATAATACTATCTGATAGTTAATTCAGTTATAAACATAGTCTTTCAAACTGGCATTGTTTGTCTGTTTGTATGGGGACCATTTTGGTAAAAACAAGTTAACGACTCGTGACGAGGCCACTTAAATGCAATTCTTTGTTTTTCGTTTTAAAAAGCCTCATCAGCTGACAAAAAACCGCTTTGTGAATTAAAATTATGTAAAAATAATTACGTTAACGGTTTTACTGGATCAGATATGAAACAACTTTACCTAACTTTAATTTTCTGTTACACTTATTATATTCAATAAAATTGGTTGAGATTCAGACCATAGTCGCGAGGATAAATTTAAAGTCTTCCTTCTAAGTGATAACTTAGAAACGTGACAGCATATGGTGCCCTTACTCACCAGTTAAAGCAATAACTTAGATATTAGTGAACTCCAGACAAGTTCCATCATGGGCTCAACCAAAACTATATGTTTAGCTTGGTACAAAAGATCTGAAGTGTTTCTTTTTCTGCATCAAGAGTATTTCCTTTGTCTGTCCTTCATCTAATTACAATAAAAAGCAATATATAAATGTCATGCTGTAATTTTTGCTCCAAATGGTTTATAAATAATTTTCTTAAAAGCATGTTTTATTCTTTAAATGTTTTATTCCTCGTAAGTTGCTTTTGATACTATATTATCTTTATTATCTTCAAAATAAGATTGTTCTATTATTTCATATGGATTATATCTACGCAATAAGCATGGTTGCAAAACAAATCTAAAACAAACAAATTCTACGTTATTTCGTCAAATTTAATTGCATTTAACATGATTATACAGAGTAACTACATTTATTGTTAAAATAATTGTCTAGTTGTTTTCGTCTTTTATTGTGCTAGTGGTTTAACTATTTCCTTTGATCTGTGTGCTCCTTGAAAGTTTTTCAAAGGATATTTTGTCTTTGTTCAAGCACTACACCTAAAAACTGTAATTTCCTTTTAATTTATTTCAATTGCAAATGAAATCATATTAAACACATGGAAACGTTATAAATTAAACATGTATGCCCCATAAGAAACTCAGTCAGTCATTTCAGATATTGGCATACGTAAAAAGCCAAAAATATGGGTCTTAAATGGAAAGAGAGATCGACACTTACTCTTGTGTGTCTGCAACAAAATGCTCACCGTCGTTATTGTAAATTTGTCAATTCAAAGTAGACAGATGAATCATTTTTTTGGACGAGAATCAGTCTTGAGCGATTCCTTTGTTACGTAAAACATTTGAAGCCACAGACTTGTTTGCTTATTTGATCACAAATAGCTTACGACAGAATTTAATAAGCCCTTTGAAGCTAGCCATATTTCGCTTTCCATCTGGTGCACGTGTGATGGAAGAAGGAGTGAAACCAACTCACCTCGAGCCAGGAAGTATGCGCGATCAAAAATAGTCAAACCAATGGCTGTGCATACGCGCTCGTCTAAAAGAAGCGGGTTGAGATGTTTGTGTGGGGTCATTTTGTCAGAAAAGAAATTTTTTTCATCGAATGATGAATCACTCCTGTCATTTTGATTCTTGTAATAGAACCTGACCATGCAGATGACAAACATATTTATCACCTCATCTTCTGAATTATGAAAGGGACGCGCATATATATATATATATATATATATATATATATATATATAAATTATGGAACAGCAGTTTCCTTCATTTGCTGTTCACGGAGATACTTAGAGAACGTTCTTTTCGTCGAAATATGCAGATGGTATCTTGTTGTTAATTTTCAAATTTAATTTTTCAAAAATTCAGGATCACTTAAAAAGATCAACAATACAAGTAAAGGCTTAACGATAGGAAGTTTTAAATATACAAATGTTTAGAATGAACGATTCATTACATAGGTAAGTTATGATTGTTTCTGATCATGCATAGCAACAAAAACCACATGTTGGTGTCAAAACAGCATTTTTCAAAGACTGAGGCAGTGTTGTACCAAGCGTAATCTGTTTTCGTTTAACAGCCCAAACGTAAACGTTCTTTAAGATTGAACAAATAAGTTTGCGAAAATGGAAAATAGACGAGAAAAATATGCGGTACGATACTATCTCCTGGAACATTACATCATTTTACTCCAACATTTGGTCCAATATCTCGCAGCGAATTAATACTGTATTATTTGAAATATAAGGGCGCTATGCAGTAAATAGTTTGTACACTTAGTAGGAAAAGAAGTGGTAAAAGAAGTGATGAACAGACTGGCATCTAACGTATAGGAATATTTTTTGAAACTGTTGACCAACCTAATTCAGATAAAGAGTATGACAGTTCGACCGTAGTAATCCGACGATGTCCACCGTATGCTCATAGGAAAGTTGAGCAGGGACGGTGACTTGCGCGTGATTTAGTTTAAATGGATAGTAGACTTGCGCTGCATCTACCGCACTCTCTCCTCCTCCTTCACCTGAGCCCGGTGTCAAGACAGAGTCAAGAAGTCCGGAGGCGGGAGAGGACGCAGGAGGCTGGCGCGGCTGCGTCCCCTATGTCCTAGCCGCCCCTAGGCGTGCAACCACACATCCATGTTCGGCATTTGTTATGGGAGCGCAACCCGAATAACGCCTGCCGTGCCCTAATGTGTCCCCCGGGTTGGTCCAACGCATCTACCACGTGGCCCGTTTAGGGGGCACGAATAAATAGTATACTAAGTCAGCGGTCACTGTTTATTCCTGTCATTATTTTGTTAATTGTTGATGATATGAGTTTTGATTAGGTAACTCGTTGCAGCAATATTGCCTTATATACCATGAATTACAACACACACAATCTTTCCAAATAAATCTAATGAATTTCATGAGAAAAAGGCCCGTTGTTACAATCAGACCTCATGGCAAACTCTTAAATTTACCTTTAAAAAAACATGTGACTGTTCTTAAAACAAAGACCCTTGTGTTAAACAAATTAATATAACGGTGTTTATTTAACTTTTTTTTTAATATAAATGTTGCATATTCAAACAAATGAATAATTGGGTAATCTTATTAAACGATATTGCAAAGTAACATAATGATTTCCATGAAAACAAACGATTTAATTGAACAATAGTTAATAGTTGATTTATTAATAGTTGATTGTTATTAATAGTTAATAGTTGATTATATGAGTTTTGATTAGGTAACTCGCTGCAGCAATATTGCTTTATATACCATGAATTACAACACACAATCTTTCCAAATAAATCTAATGAATTTCATGAGAAAAGGCCCGTTGTTACAATCAGACGTCATGGCAAACTCTTAAGTTTACCTTTAAAAAAACATGTGACTGTTCTTAAAACAAAGACCCCTGTGTTAAACAAATTAATAAAACGGTGTTTATTTAAATATTTTTTTATATAAATGTTGCATATTCAAACAAATGAATAATTGGGTAAGCTTATTAAACGATATTGCAAAGTAACATAATGATTTCCATTAAAACAAACGATTAAATTGAACAACACCAGTTACATAACTGTTGAAAATAATATTTTTGCGTAAATTCCACATATATATATATATATATATATATATATATATATATATATATATATATATATGTGTAATTATCATACCGGAAATGACAACGGAGACCTAAATTGCTATTTCTGGATAATAAGCCGTCATCAGCCAGCCAAACCGAACTCGCGACCTGTTGCGCTAAGGTCCAACGCACTACCTTCTCAGCTACAAGTTTATAGTTTTGCCGGTTTTGGTTGGCCATATTTACAATGGTAGTTCGGTGCTCACCGTTTGGTTACAGGACTTTCTCATCTTGTTGTGCATTTGGGCTCATTCTCCAGCACCAAATACGTAATAGAGCGGCTAGGGATATTAGCAGAATGATAATATAGTCAAAGACACCGAAGACTGGTATGCTCATATATGGCTTCATATCCGTCATCAGCCATCCATTAACAACACTAGGCTCGGCGGCGCGCAAGGCTTAAACTCTTGACCTGTTGTTCAGATGAACATAGCTTTACCCACTGTGCTACGAGTTCCTTTGTCTTAATGGTTTCGATCGGAAATATTAACAACGATTGATTAGCGCTCACCGATCGGTCACAGGACTCACTCATACTATTGTGCCTTGAGGATCTCTCTTTAGCCTCACCAGCTGCCGTAGATAGGCTAGTGATAAAAAGCTGAATGATATCATCGGCAAAGACTACGGAGACTGGTATGGTTTTTGTTTAAATTGCTGTCATCAGCCAGTCATACCTCAATTCAGGTGCTGCGGCGCCCGAGGCCCAAACTCGTGATATGTTGGGCAGGTATGTGGGGCCCGAAGTCCGATGTCTTGACTTGTTGGGCAGAGGTCCATCACTCTACCTACTGTGCTGCAAGTTCGTTTTCTGCTGGTTTCGATCGGAAATATTAACAACGTACAATAAGCGTTTACGGATCGGTTACAGTACTCACTCCTCTTGTTGTGAATTGCGAATCACTCTATATTCCATCAAGCTGCCACAGCGTGGCTAGTGAATGAGACACAACGATATAATCGGCAGAGACAACGGAGACTGTTATGACCATTTCTGGCTAAATACCTGTCATCAGCCAAAAAATACGTCAACATTTACTGCGTTACACGAGGACCGAACGCACAACATGTTGAGCAGATGTCTCACACTCTACCCACTGTGCTACGTGCTCGTTATCTTGCCAGTTTTCATCAAGAATATTAACAATGGAAGATGGGAACTCACCGAACGGTTACATGACTCACTCGTCGTGTTGTGCCTGGGGGATCACACTTCAGCCCCATTAGTTTACGCAGTGCGGCTAGTAATAAAGGAAGAATGATATTATAGGTAAGGAAAAAGGAGACTTGTATAGTCATTTCTCTCTTATTAGTTGTCATTAGCCAGTCATGCCCAACCCCTGGTGCTGCGGCCCCAGAGGTTTGATCTGGCAACCTGCGAGGCAGATTTTTATAGCACTACCTACAGTGCTACAAGTCCATTGTATTGCCACTTTAAATCAGGAATATTAACAAAGGTAGTTTTGCGCTAACTGTTGGGTTACAGGACTCAGTCGTCCTATTTTGCCGTGGGTCTAACTCCTCAGCTCCAAAAGCTGCCACAGCGTGGCTATTGATAAATGCAGAAGGATATTATCGGCAAAGACAATGAAGACTGTTAAGGCAATTTCTAGCTAAATACCTGTCATCAGCCAGCCATACCCAACATCAGATTCTGCGTCCCTAGTCCAAAACTTCCAAACTTTAAAACATATGTCCAAAACTCTACCCACTATGCTACCTGTTTATTATATTGCCGGTTTCGTTCGGGAATATGAAAAATGGAATGTGGGCGCTCACCGATCGGTTACAGGACTAGCACCTTATGTTGTGCCTTGGGGATCACTATATAGCCTTACCAGCTGCCGCTTTGCAGCTAGTGACAAATTATTTATGATTTTATTTTCAAGAACAAAGAAGACTGGTACAGCCATTTCTGTCATATAAGCTGTCATCAGCCAGTTATAAACAACTATATGTGCTGTGGCATCACGGGTTTGGCCTCGCGACCTGTTAAGCAACAGTACTACGATCTACACCATGTGCTGCGGGTTCATTGATCTGCTTGTTTAGATAAGAAATATTAACAATGGCAGTTTGGCGCTAATTAAACTGTTACAGGACTCACTCCTTCTGTTGTATCTTGGGACTCACTCTTCAGCCTCACCAACTGCCGCAGTGCAGTTAGTGATATAATCAAAATGATATTTTCCTCAATGACAAGGGTGACTTGAATGGAAATATTTAGCTTATTAGCCGTCAGAAGTCAGACATACACATCCAAAGGTGTTGCAGTGCCCGAAGCCCGAACTCACGACCTGTAGAGCAGATGAAGAACGCACTTCCACCTAACCTTCTTGTTCATTGTCTGGCCAGTTTCGATCAAAAATATTATCAATGGTATATAGGCACTCACCGATCGTTTTCAAGACCCACTTGTCTTGTTGTTTCTTAGAGATCACTCTTAATCCCCACCAGCTGCCGCCGCAGATAGGCTAGTGGGAAAGGCAGAAGGATATGATTGGCGAAGACAACGGTGAACGTTATGAACATTTCTGGCTAAAAACGTGTCGTAAGACAGGTATACCCAACCGCAGGTACTGTGCCACCTTAGACCCGAACTCTTGTTCTGATTGGCAGACGTCCAACGCTCTACCCACTGTGCTACGAGTCTGTTGTCTTCCCGGTTTTTATTAAGAAGCTTAGCAAATAAAGATGGGCACTCACCGATTTTTTACAGGAATTACTCGTCCTATTGTGCCTTTAGGATAATTATAAATCAACACCATCTGCTACACAGCGGCTATTATAAAGGCAGAATGATATTATCGGCAAGGACAGGGGAGACTGAAATTGTCCTTTCTGGATTATTAGACGTCATCAGCCAACCATACCCAAACCACAAGTGCTGCCGCACACGTGACTCGAACTTGCGACTTGTTGGCAGAAGTCCAACGCATTTCCCACTGTGATACGAGTAAGATTTTTGGCTTGATTCAATCGGGAATATTAACAAAATTAGTTAAGCTTCCAACGAACGGTTACAGGACTCACTCCTCCTGTTGTACCTTGAGGCTCACTCTTTATAAGCACCAGCTGCCTCAAAGCAGCTTGTGATATAAGCAAAAGTTCATTTTCTGCAAAGACAAGGGAGACCTAAATGGCCATTTGTTGCCAATTAGCCGTCATGAGTCAGACAAACCCATCCACAAGATCTGCGGCGCCCAAGGCTCGAACTCGCGACCAGTTGAGCAGATGAACATCGTTCTACCAACTGCGCCATGAGTTCGTTCACATGCCAGGTTCGATCGGCAATATAAACAATGTTATTTGTGCGATCATCGATTGGTTACAGGAATCACTCATCCCTATGTGTCTTGGGGCTTACTCTCAATCCCCGCCAGCAGACGTATGGCAGCTTAGGATATAGGCAGAATGACATAACCAACAAAGACAATGAAGAATTGAATGACCATTTCTGGCTTATTAGCAGTCATCAGCTAGCCATATCCATCCCCAGACGCTTTGACGCCCGAGGCTTGAACTCGCGACCTTGTTGGGCAGAAATACAATGCTCTTCCCACTGCAGCACGAGCTTGTTCTCTTGCGGGTATCGTTTGGAAATATTCACAATGGTAGTTGGGTGCTTACTGATCGGTTACAGGACTCAACCGTCCCGTTGTTCCTTGGTGCTTACTCTTTAAGCTCCCGCCAGCAGCCATAAGGCAGCAAAGGGTATAGGAAGAATAACAAAACCAAAAAAGAAAATGTTAACTGGAATGGACATTTCTTGCTTATTAACTGTCATCAGCCAGTTTTAACAAACCCAAGGCACTGTAAAGCCCTTAGTTTGAACTCGCGACCTTGTTAAGCAGAAGTCAAACGCTCAACACACTGCGCCATGAGCTCGTTTACATGCCGGGCTCGATCGGACATATTTACAGTGATAGTTGGGCGCTATCAGATCGGTTATAGGACTCACTTGTCCCGTTGTGCCTTGAATTTAACACTCAAGCCCTACCAGCAGCGTTAAAGAAGCTAAGGATATATTCAGAATAAATTAACCGACAAAGGCATAGGAGAACGCAATGGCCATTTCTGGTTTAAAGCCGTCATCTGAGAGCAATACTTAACCCCAGAAGCTGCGATGCCCAAGTCGCGAACTTGCAACCTTGTTGGGCAGAAGTTCAACGCTCTACTTAATGCAACACGAGCTCGTTTTCTTGACGGTTTCGAACGGTTATATTAAGAATGAGAGTTAGGCGTTTACCGATCGGTTAAAGGACTCACTCGTCCCGTTGTGCCTTGGAGCTAACTCACAAGCCTTGCAAGCAGCCGTATAAAGGAAGAATAACATAATTGACCAAGGCAAGGGAAAAAGAATGGATAATTCTGGCATATTAGCCGTCATCAGATAGCCCTATCCAACCCAAGGACCTCCGGTGCCCGACACTTGAAGTTTTCGAGCTTGTTAAGCAGTACTCCAACGCTCTGCCCACAGCGACACGAGCTCCTTGTCTTGCCAGTTTCAATCTAGAATTTCAAAAATGGTTGCTGGGTGCTTACCGATACGTTACAGGTCTCTCTCGTCCCTTTGTGCCTTGGAGATAACTCACAAGCCCCACCAGCAACCATAAAGCAGCTAAGTATATAATAAGGATAGCATAACCGACAAAAACAAAGGAGACTGGAATGGCCATTTCCTGCTTATTAGCCGACAAAAGCTAGCCATAGCCAACCCCAGGCACAGCTGCGCCCGAGGCTCAAAATGGCGACCAAGTTATGCAGAAGGCCTACGCTCTATCATCTAAACCACGAGCTTGTTATAATGCTGGTTTCGATCGGAAATATTAACAATGGTGGTTGGGCGCTGATTAATTGGTTATAGAACTCACTCGTCCGGTTTTGCCTTGAGGCTTACTCTCAAGCCCCGCCAGCAGCTGTAAGACAGGAAGGGATATAGGCAGAATAACATAACCGACAAACACAAGAGAGAATAAAATAGCTATTTGTGGAATATTAGCCGTTACCAGCTAGCCATATCAAACCGCAAGCGCTGCGGTGCCTCCGACTTGAAGTTGCGACCTCGTTGGGCAGTACTCCAACGCTCTGTCCCACTGCAACACGAGCTCGTTGTCTCTCCAGGTTTGATCGATAATATTTACACTGGAAGCTGAGTGTTAACCGATATGTTAAATTTCTCACTCGTCCCTTTGTGCCTTGAAGCTCACTCTCAAGACCCGCTAGAAGACGTAAGGCAGCTAAGGATAAAGTAAGGATATCATAACCGAAAAAATACAAGGGAGACTGTAATGGACATTTCCGGCTCAATAGCCAACATACGCTAGACATACCTAACTCCAGGCGCTTCAGTGCCCCAGATGCGAACTTTTGACCTTGTTGGGCAGTAGTCATCAGCTGGCCATATCCAACCCCAGGCGCTGCGGTGCCCCAGACTCGAAGTTGCGACATTTTTGGGCAGTACTCCAACGCATTGCCCACTGTGTTTACCGATATGTTAAATGTCTCACTGTCCCTTTGTGCCTTCAAGTTAACTCTCAAGACCCGCAAGAATATTTAAGGCAGCTAAGGATATAGTAAGGATAGCATAACCGAAAGAAATACAAAGAAGCCTGTAATTGATATTTCCGGCTCAATAGCCGACATCAGCTAGCCACACGTAATCCCAGGCACAGCGGCGCAGGACGCTATAACTCGCGACCTTGTTTGGCAGAATTCCAAAGCTATTCCCTCTGAGCCGCCAGCTCGTTTTCTTGCCACTGTAAATGGGGTATATTAAAAATGGTAGTTGGTTGCTTACCGATAGTTTACAGGACACTCGTTCCGTTGTGCCTTGAGGCTATTTATAAAGCCCCACCAGAAGCCTTAAGGCAGCTTAGTATATAGACAAATTAACATAACCGACAAAGACAAGGGTGTTTGAAATAGCCATTTCTGGCTTATAAGCCGTCATCAGCCAGCCATACCCATATCCAGGCGCTGCGGTTATAGGACTCACTTGTCCTGTTGTGCTTTGAAGTTAAAACTCAAGCCCTACCAGCAGCGTTAAAGCAGCTAAGGATTTAGGCAGAATAACTTAACAGACAAAGGCAAAGGAGAACGCAATGGCCATTTCTGGCTTAAAGCCGTCATCTGAGAGCAATACTTAACCCCAGATGCTGCGGTGCCCAAGTCGCAAACTTGCAACCTTGTTGGGCAGAAGTCCAACGCTCTACCCACTGAGACACGAGAATATTAACAATGGTAGTTTGGTGCTCAGCGATCGGTTATAGGATTCACTCGTCCCGTGGGGCCTTGGGGCTAACTCAAAAGCCCCGCCAGCAGCCGTAAGGCAGCTAAGGCTTAAGGCAAAAACATAACTGACAAAGACAAAGGACATTGGACTGGCCATTTCCGGCTTTGTATCCGATATCAGGTAGGCATACGCAACAGGTGATTGATAAACGGGCCAGAGAAGTACGAGCAACGAGGGATGTGTAGCTGGCGGATAAACTTTGAAATATAACCCATTGATCTCAAGAATAGAACGAATTTCTGGTGCACAATATGTCACGAAGTAGTTGTTGCCTGCACAATTGAAACTGCTGAGTCATGAAGCTTGCTTTTACATCTCAGACGCCGATCCGATTAATTTTATGGCCACTGTCGAGTCGATTCTCAAACAAACAGGGGAATCCGACAAAACAAAGCACCTTATTTGGCAGCAGATTACCTCTTTGGTAATGGCGCACAAACCACGTGCAATCTTTTTCAGAGCGAAAAAGAGAGCTCTTAAGACACTGAGAGCTGAGACCAGCATCGTGATTCTGCCAGCCGTCAAAGGACGCTCCAAAGTAGTGATAAATAAGACAGACTACATCCAGAAGGCCAATAACTAACTGGAGAACCGACAGCCGTACCTGCCATGTGACGATGAACCAATTAAGAAACTTGTAACCGAACTCGACAAGGCACTCACCGACATGATAAAGAACAAGGCCATTACTAAGTCGGTACGACCGGCCACTTAACCAATAGATGCGGGCGCAGCAATGTTTTACGGACTTCCAAAAGTACACAAGACTGGTATCACACTCCGGCTAATCGTATCATTGCGCGGTGCACCAAACTTTTATCTGGCAAAACGGTTTTTCTGCAATTTGCGGTCGCTCACCTCGGACGAAAACCCGACGGTCTGTTCAGCAACTCAAAACCTGCAACAGCTCCAGGGAGTGCAAATTACTGCAGAGGACGTGATGGTGTCATTCCATGTCACCTCTCACTTCAACTCGATCCCACAAGGCCTGGCAGTCGAAACGGTCAGCGAACTGCTCGAGAGCAGGTTCAACGAGACGAACGAGAAAATAAAAGGGATACCTCTCATCCAGCTCTTAAAATTCTGCCTGAAGACGTACTACACTTCAGGTTAAAATGGAGGTGGAAGTCAAATACCAGCTGCCATTCCTAGACCCAGTGGGGACCTATAAACGACGGTGCAAAGAAGGAAAACCAGTACCCGCCAAAACCTTAGCTACCATAGCAAGCAGCCGGCATGCCACAAACGCAGTTGTGTTCGAACGCTATACATAGGGGCTGAAACACTGCAGCGAGCCAGGCGAAATAAAGCCAGAACTTCAAACCTCCAACGCCTCTTTATGGCCAACGGGTATCCCCGCAACATCATCGAACGTAGCAGACAGTGCAGGCAAAGCCGAAGGCCAGCGACCGAAAAGCCAAAGATATTGTGAGCGTTCCCATACATTGGCGGTGTTTGGGAGGTGCTTTCCCGTGTCCTCAGACCGATGGTGACCGGCATCGCCCACCGGCCGGAGTCAACCATTTCACATCTGGTTATGAGGCAGAACGCCCCCCTGCAATAAGGTCAAACAACTAACGTCATCTACTGGGTTCAATGCAATTTCTGCGCAGTTAACATCATTAGAGAAACTTGAAAACGTCTACAAACCCGGGTCAGAGAACCTATGAGAGCTGTTAAAAGAATGGACCCACTGTCTTTGGTGGCAGACAATTGTGCATACTCTGGACACACTTTCACTTTCCAGAATGCTGAAATGTTTGGTCGGGGAAGTGACCGCGTGGCAAGGGAAACCATCGAAGATTGGCACACGGGAACAACCTCCATCAATCGTTAATGTGACGCTTCATACGGCCTATCAAGCCCTCCGGACACGGCTTAATGATTGAAAGAGACAACGTGAACATGGGCCTAACGTGCATCCGAAAATAGGTGAGTCCATGGCGGACACGCACGCTATCGTAACACAACCCAGACACGACGAAGGAGCAGTTATCGGCTCGGCCAGCTCAACCAATTGTCCGGTTGCTGCGAATAAACACTGAGATGCAATCGCAACAAGGATAAATAGCCTGGGGCGGCAGCTTCAGTCGATAAGGGTATTGAAGACTACTGTTTACGTGCGAACGCCGGCTCCGGACCAGATTGAGAACAAGCCATCACTCGCCATCCTCCAGTCCATCACGGACTCAATGAACAGGCAAAGTATGATCGCCAAGTCTGAAACACCACCATGCTTATCAAGCCACATAAAGACTATGAGACTCCACCCACAACCCGGCCCCTCCTCTACGCAAATTAAAACACCTTAGTAATCCCGTAATACCAAATGTTTACCACCTATAAATAATGTGAGGCACGGTAAAGGTTTTACCTCCAACGATGAAATCTTGTTTGATTTTAAAACGTCAGGACAATAAAACCAGGGTTCCTGTGATCGACTCTTCTTCTAATTTATCTCCAGGAAAGTGCATCTTCGCTTCTGTTAGTAATATATATATTGTACGGCTTAATGATCTGCATAAGGAACATGTAAGTTCCGTTGTGCCCTGGAGCTCACTAAAGAGCCCCAGCAGGTTGTCGCATAGCGACTTTTCGCATATGTTGTTAAGGTGGAACCAAAAAATACAATGGAGGCCGGAATGTCCTTTTCTGGCCTTTTAGCCGTCATCAGCCAGTTATACGCAATCCCAAGAGTTGACAACCTTTGATTCAAACCCGCGACCTTCGCTTATTGAGTCGCACAGTTTACCAATGAGGCACAGGCTCGTTGTTTTCTCTGTTGCGATAAGGAATATGATGATATTGTGCGCATCACCGATCTGCTTAAGGAACATGTATGTGCTGTTGTACCCTGGAGCTCACTTTAGGGCCCTCGCAGCCATTCGCATAGCAAAGTGTATCAAAGGTACAACCGACGAAGATAAGGGAGACTGTTATTGCCCTATTCTTGCTTATTATCTGTCATTAACCAGTCATTCCCAATCTTCAGTGTGGATCATAAGGGATTTTGCTCAACCTGGTCAAATTCTGTGTGCATTTGGCGTCACGTGAATCGCGAATGCGTCTGGCACTGAAAAAAATGTTAAAGTGCAAATACTTTGTTAGTGCATTTCCAAGAAGCATCGAACATTGGGCTTATTCCTTCAAATTTGTTTTATTTATACTTGCGCAGACGCATGTGACTTTCCTGAATTCAGACCAAAATCATTTGGCGTCCATGGTGAAAGACCGTTCGTCTACCTAGCTCGGTGTTGAATGGCGATTTATACGAGAGGCATCTCGACAGACTGTTAGAGCCTTGGCACCTATGAAGGAGACTCAATTGAGCGTTCGTCGAATATTGCCGAAGAGAAATTGATTCACATCGACGTGATGCTTTAAGCGGTTCGCGCTTGAATGCATTCCAAAAGTTCGAGAATATGCGAGGCACAGGTGATTGAATGGAAGTAGACGAGAAGGCATTCGCTGTGAGCAGATGATTATTCATCCACCGTTTCGAACACGCACGTCAGCCCATTTTCAATGAAAAATAACTGTACAGCTCACTTCTTATTTAACTTATCTCTGCCGATTATGACCTTCATCAGCGCCATTAATTTTTGTCGCGCAATTTCTGATATGCAGCTGGGAGACCGATATGTCTCTTGATTGACTTCGCAGTCGAGTGCAAATATTTCAGCATAAGGCTTGCAATTCGGTCATGTGAGTAGCCCAGTATTCTCACGCAGCCAAATTTAAAATTGTTCCCTGACAAAAATAGGCGTGAGTTGCTACAAATGAGGATTTATCCTTCTACCTCACAGCTTACTCGTGCTCTGTCAATCTCGTGCAAACCCGTTTGTCGGTTTCACTAAAAACCTTTCTTGACCGAAATGGCAGTCTATTCGGTAAATGACGTCGAATTGTTTTTTGGAAGGATAAGGTCTTTAGGTTGCACGAGTTGCCGGCAGATTAACCGCAGAACAGGTAAAAGTCCTGAGCCACGATATATGCTTCTAGTCCACGGATGTCCAAACACTTGAGTTCCTTAGAGCTGCTTAATTCATCATTCGCGAAGCCTGAATTACCGAGGAAAGCAGAAAATTGATATATATATATATATATATATATATATATATATATCGGGTAAATAATTTCTGAAATTATTAAGTGCAGGACATGGATTCAGGTGATTCGGACATGACTTTTTTAGGGTCAGACCCGAAATTTCAATGAACATTTGGGTCGAAGACAATCAACCACTGTGGAATAACCACGTAATGCCCATTCTACAAACAAGTAGTACTACAAGTAGTATGAATCTTATATGGCAAAGACGTTATGCCGTACTTCCGACATAGATAATAGCTAAAAGCCCAGACACGTGTTTCGGCGAAACACGTGTCTGGGCTTTAGCTAGTATCTATGTCGGAGTACTATAACGTCTTTCATCATATCTATATATATATATATATATATATACCGTATTTCAAAAAAAAACAAATGCAATCGGAGAGTTCATTGGATCAAGGTATTGCGTTATTCTCTATACTTATCTGCAATCGCGGGCTGTTGAAATTGAGCCGCCATCCTTTCTGCTCTCCATTCGCATGTGAATCCTCTTATTCGTTCATCGATTGGCCATGTTTACACGTTATATACTGTTTTTTAACCCTATTTTATTTTTCGAACATAAACAACGAGGTCATCAGCGCACGAAACTGGAACCATTTTAAAGGAAGTCCAAATTGATCAATATTTTGTGACGCATTCGGGGTCGATTCTTCACGGTTAATGGAGGACATTTTTTGCTGAAAATTTTGGAATTTTAATTTTAAAATAATCTGAAGCTCTATATCTACACATCTTTTAGTAGGAAAGTGCCGAAGAAAAAAAGAAATAATATCTATTTTGATACACGTTTGTCTTTCAGGTATGTTAGGTTTACTCTTTTAAGCAATTTTCCCTTGGCTAACGTCTAGTTCCATCTTACTTGCAAAAAACTTATTAACCGTTTAATAAAGATCGTGCTTAAGAAAAGACAGGTGAAATTTTGAAATAAATTACTTAAATTGTCAGAGTACAAAATGAGCATTTCCAAGTCAATCGAACAAATGCCTAAGAATAAGGTGGTTTATTTATGTAAAGTCGATCAGACAACGCATGTCGTCTGACAAACCTGAGAGTGGAATGCATGATTTTATTTTTACAGAGCAGAAACTTCCAAACTGTGAAATTCATGTTTTTTGTCATTTGACTCATAAGTTTCTTTGGTGCCATTTCCCTTCTTAATGCAAAATTCCACACCTCTCTGAATAAAAACATGAAAAATCTTGTTTGCCTTCCCCTCAATGAATTAAGCTTTGTTTTCTTGGACAGTGCTCATGCATGTACTTTAAAGAAATCATTTTTTTCGATAGTCGAACTCACGTTTGAACATTGCTTTTGGCAATAGCATATATATTTTATTTAAGACGTAGCATTTTGTATCTTCAGCGAAAAGAATATTCTTCTAATATAAACAAATGTCTGCGTTCTTGAAGGTTATTATTAAAAAAGTTCAAGAAAGTGCACAGAGGGCCGTAAGTAAGCTAACTATTTCGCAGCTGTATGCTGCAACACAAATATTGCCTTGCATTGAAATGGTAACTGTACTGAATTACCGCTGGAGTTGATTAGCTGGCTAAGATAAATTATTGGGGCTAAGTTAACCATTCATCTCAGAAACTTGGTCTTTTTGCGATGCACTGAATAGAGATAGATATGAACTCCAAATACGTTCAACCAATTTTTGTGAGCAAGATCTCAACTCATATGTCATGGAGTATAATCCCACAAGGACCAAAAAGCGACTAGCAATATTCTCGCGCTTCGCGATTTATTAAAACCTACTCTAACAGAAAACATTGCAAAACATTTAAATGAAGCAAGTCGTTTTTGCTTGTTATTTTGACCACGCTTTCGGTGATGTCACTTGAAAAGCCATAATTCAACCCGATTCCACTAGCATGTCCTAGTAAAAAAATTCATCACATAGTTCTTGATAAAAATTCCTTCTATGGGTCACTGCATCTCAATCCTTATTATGAGCATTCAAATTGCTCGTTTAGCAGGTATTTAAAATAACAAAATATAAAAACTGTATAAGAAGAAAATTGACCTAGTCATTTAACCTAATTTCAATAAAACGTGCTTGACGTATCAATGGGTCAATTCATGGCCGTTAAAGAGTTTGAGTGGCCTGTGTCAAATACCTGTCTAATCCCTGTTTAAGCATATGCACTCGGCGGTATAGATGAAAAGCATTTTAAAAGTTATTCTAATTTAATTATGTCTTAACTCTGCAGGACGACTGGCATTCTCTTTGTTCGTTGAGGAAATCTGACCAATCTCGAACAGAATTGACATGACCGGTTCTGGTTTCGGTCAGAAAAGGTTCACCCTTTTGACAGTTATTATTGTCCTATCGGATAAAATGCCTGCAAGATACCGAAAATACGTGCTTTTAACAATGAATGACCAGCAGTAGAACAAACAACAAACACTTTATTATCTGCACAATATAACGTTTACCATTATCCTGATGCTATGAAAATTAAATGAAGCTAATACGTTTAATGTAAACCCTGGCATGTATTTGATGGACCTCGTTTCTACCCAGCTTGGAAAATATAAGCTTTACAAGAAAACACAGGTCATTTGAGGAAAGACATATTTCAATCAAGAATTGCATCCACGTTTGCTTTACCATAAGGAAAATTTGATTTTTTTCACGGTGAACCAATGAATGTAGACAAATATGCGCAGTCTTTGTTCATGATGCAAACTGGTGAAGCCGTAATCATTTTGACGGTGCTGGTCTATTCTTTCGTTCAGCTGACCAGCTAACACAGATTTGTTCAGTCTCTCCAGAATATAAAAAAATAAAGTTTCTTTTACTTCATCGAATCTATGTATCTCCTCTGCAGATGGCTAAATTAAGAAATATTCTTTACTTAGAGCTAGAATATATTGGAATTTGTAAATTTCTAAAACACAACATTGGAATCTGCGTCTTCTTTGAGTAGCTAATTTTTTCCCGTAGTTAAATGGCAACTTACAACCAAGAGTTATAAATATCATTCTAGATTTTGCAAATCTATATCTGCAAATGCTCTCATAATGTTAATTCTACGTCTGTGACTTCCTTCCCTTAGGGATAATAATATTATTATTAATTCACATTTGATTCGTTGAAGTCCTGGAATTCGTTCTCTTAAGAAATAACGGCAGCCACAAATAACATGTCCCTATGTTAAACGACGCCAAATTGATGAATTGACTGCAAGTAAGCCAGAATATAATACTATAATGTTTAAATGCGATAAATTACCATATACAAAATATGTTCAAATACAGATCAGGTGCTTCACGCAGAACATTTGTATCAATTAAATGTCGCGAGATGTCGTCTGACCTGCATTTTATTGACGTCAATCATTTGCGCTCAGTCAGTTCACCAATGTCACCAAGGTCACATAGTCTGTAGTTCAATGTCTTGAGTGGCAAATAATTATTCTTTTGAATCGGAATTTCTATAGTGGTTATAAAGGTAAACATATCTTGTTCACTGCTATTCTTTAGGATTTCAAGTGGCTTAAAATCAAATGCAAAATAATTAAGTGATATTTCTAAAATCTTCCCTTTCTGACAAGATTACTCAGCCACCCATCTACGGCAATTAAAGCCAGATTTAAGACCTATGCTGAAACCAAAATGCAGAAACTGACAAGAGAAGTATTACTAAAACAGTCCCTTGAGTTTTTGGTAAATTTCGGCCCTTTGTGCTTGAAATATGACCTACGCGATAAACCTTCTCACGTCGTATGAAAACAACAAACGTTCTGCTGGATGAAAGATGTTTCACTAATTCATCCTTATCTAAGACGTTCGATAGTAGCTCATTCAATTCCCAGAGCTCGCTATAGAACACATCATAGGGAAGCAGTCATAATGGTAATGCTTTACAGGAAAGGTAATTTCTTACGAGCATTTGTAAACTTCTTTTTTCGAGATCTTGACAATGAGCATACAATCGGTAGTTTTCATGTTTCAACTGGATGCTTATTGCTTTAAATGATATAAAAAATAACTAGTCTTTGTTCACTGAAATCAGATCCCTATCATCTAATTGTACAAAACATCAGTGCGTTTTAATGCAAGAAATTATTGATTTGGTACTCCAAGATTGCAAACAAAATAACGCAGTTTATTACCAAGGGGATAAAAATGGTTGTTTAAGTAACCAGCTGATCCCCATTGTGACAGTTGATCCAGATTAATATTTTGATACCAGTATAATATAACAAACATTGCACGTAATTTATAGCCACTCTAACTAAAAAAACGTTCTTTGTTTGTGCAGAACGTTGAAAAAAAATGATGAGGTAAATACGAAGTTATTAAAGACATTATTTAAGATATAATTGCACATTTTGCAATGTGTGATGTCTGCTGACGATTGGCCGTTTGGCACTTTATAACATATATGCAAATTATCAGGTATTATTTTTTTTGGAAATCCTAATTGGCACAGTTTCTTTACTAAACGTTTTAAAATGTTGGACCACAAAAGGTGAATTAAAACACATGCCAAAATTCAATCACGGAAAAGCGTGGTGGCGGCCGAAGGTCACATGACCAAAGTCAAACGCTGCCTCACGAATGCGCCCGTAAAACGGATAACAACTCACGAGAGCAGCAACGACTGCTCAGTCCGCTGATTGACGTGGGGGAGGACAACAGGCACGCTGCCTTGCCTAAACGTACGACGGCTCCAAAGGGGACGGCAGTCACGCGAACCCGCCAGCGTTCAGGCTCGGGGAGGTCTAAGGAAGTCAGCGGCAATCGGGCAGGTCAAAGTTCACGCGTCCACCATGGATATAATACGAGGCACGCGGCAAGACTGACTAACTCAAGACCACCAGGAGCAGCAAGCACTTTACTCTGATGATGGAAGCGAGAAGGCTTTCGAAACGTCAGTACAAATACAATTTGGTCCATGAACTCGCCCCCTCATCTTCTTCGTCTTCTTCAGGAGATGATGAACGCGATAAGATAACGGGACCTCGAATCTTTACGCATATTAATATATATATATATATATATATATATAAATATATATATATATATATATATATGAATCGCGATGCCAACAACCTAACTACTGACAGCTTTGTGCTGGTTCCTCTTGCAGTATAACAGCTGTCTATGATGTTGCTAGTACCCGTGGGTGTATACCTTTAGAATATATGACAGTTGTGCAGTTCAAAATCTGAAATTGTTCCTTTGGATCGACTGAGAAAAAATTGTGAGAATAGAAATTGCGATCCGCCGACTTTAATATTGACCAAATCATTCTGAGCATGTGGAAATCTAATGCTGAGCTTTTTTTTAACGAGATTGTACCGGCAATCAAAATTACAGAATCACAAATAAACACATCAACCTTATTATATGTGCAAAACAGGTTGGATGTGTTAGATGTAATGTCATGCTGACAAGTAAGGGTTTATATGCTTGTTACCTGTCGCGCTTTCAGTGCTGAAAGCAGTAAGTTTTCGCAACTTTTAAAATATGAAGGACAACAGGCACTGGCAAATACTGTTCATTTTTGACCCAAACCCACATTTTTTTTAATGCGAATTGTGTTCGGATCATTATGCTTACATTAATGAACAATAATATGGCAAGCGTACCTGAATAATTAAGAAAGAATTAATTCAGGATAACTGTTAAAAAAATGGCCGGTTAAGAGGACACGCATGACAATGAATGCGTATATAACGTCCCCAAAAAGAACGAGTGAAACGTACTTGTGTACTAGAGTACCGAGGGCATTCACTAGAGAGCAGCCTAAAATATGAAAAAATATATGAAACGCGATTATGAAAACCTAACGGCGATGAAGTGACCATTGGCCGCGGAATAGAAAGCGCCTGTATTACTGTCGTCTTACAGCGCAGTGCTGGTACCTCTAAAAATATAACCACAGTCTAGAATGTTACTTGTACCCGTTGGTTTTGGCTTTTAGAGAATTCAATTTGCGTGCGGTTAACAAACTGACATAGTTTAAAGTCATATATTAAATATAAATGTGTGAGAAAAGAGCTCGAGATCCACCGACTTTTACATCGGCTTATCATTCTGAGAATTTGGAATACTGGGGCTAAGCTAGTTTTAGCAATATTTTACCGGCAATCAAAATGACAGAATTAAAAAGCACATTGACCTCATTATATTTTTGTATCATTATGCATATTCCAGACCTTATATCATGTTGATAAGTAAGGGTGTATTGTTTGGTTTTCTGCTGGGCTTTAAGTGCTGAGAGACATGGGTTTTTGCAACTTTGAAGCATTGCATCCAGTAGGAAAGCAGACATAAACCAAAACTAATATTTTTTTATCCCAAACCAGAATGGGCCATGTGAATTGATTTTGAACCGTCAAACTCACTTCAACGTTCAATTAGCCTGCAGCGTTCATGCAAATTTTAAAATCTTCTCATGTTCACCACCGAATGCGCCAGTGTATCTACGGTGCGAAGAATGACTTAAGTAAGGATAACTTCTACAAACCTTCTCATCTATCCCCCCTGTGTGCATATGCTTAATTAAGGATCAGTTATGTGCTGAACTCAGACCACTCAAACTGTTAAATGGCCATGTATTGACCCATTGAACTGTCCAGCACTTATTATTGACAGAAGGTTAAATGACCGGGTAAACTATTTATTACCAACCTCATATATTGCTATTCTATATATCTGCTTAACGAGCACTTTCAATGGTTTTTATTGGGATTGACATGCAATGATCATCTAAAGAATTACTAACCAAAAGTATGAGAAGCGTTTGCTTTGTGCCAAAATCCCAAGAGTTGTCAAAAAGCCACCAAAAACGATTTGCTTGATGTAAATGGTTCTGATCTTGCATACTAAAATGAATTTTAATAATATATCAAAGTTTGATAATATGAGAAGTCGTTAAGTGGTTCATAGATAATACTTTGTGATATTTAACTGGAACATTTATGGTTCTGCAGACATCCACAAATCATTCGTGATTCAGTAAATGATGTTTTATTTAAGTCTGTTATCATGTCTTGTTACAAAATCACATAAGCAATGTTAATTCGCAAGTCAAGATTGTGTAATTGCAGTGCGCAATCCCATGTCAGCAAAGCACTGCAAAAGAAACCAGGTTGTGTGCATGAAGTTTGTGATGGGACGTATTTAAAAGGTTTACCAACATAAGTATTATGACATTTAATGCACATATATCTTAGTGTATTTTATACATCTGTAAAGTCTGCAAAAAAAATGTCATAATATCGTAATATTTTTCTTTTATTTTCATACATTCGTTGATGTCTGCCGTACCTTAATTTGCGTTGATGTTAACGTCTATGTTATTAAATTAACCCAATTGTATATGTTTATATTAATAAAGAAATCAATTAAATGATAATCACAAAGGCAATGATAAGCATTCAATTTTTTCAGTTTTTTGATTGGTAAAGTGTTTAGAATAGGTGACACTTTGTGCGCATTTCATGCTTTTTTTCATAAGATCGAATGCATATTGATGGCTTACGACTAACCTAACTTCCTTTTCACGAATGAATGTCTAAAAGTTAACAAAGGATTTGCTCAGTTTGAAACACAGATATCTCAGAAATCGAAAAAAGATGCAGGGAGCCAAATCCGATCAGTATTTATAAGACAAATGCGGAGTAAAATCTATCGCCGCGGCATATTCAAGGGCTGTAAATTCAACGCAAAACGTGCTGCTCAACAAGGACTTTTCATGTTGTTGTTGAACAGAACAGGTAGAATTGATTTGCAAGATTTAAAACATAATAACGTTCATAGGCAAGATTCATGCTGTCTTATCCCTAATGCATGTAATAATACTAATAGCCGTGACCTCAAATAACCTTTTTAAATACTATATTTCAAATGGTATCCTATGATTCTGAAAGTGATGGCAGTAGGACTGTGCATATTCGTGCATTTGCTGTAAACCCAAAACTGTAAAAACCACAATAACAGTTAAAATGGCCAAAAGGTCACTTTATGTCCGTTAATTCGCATGAATGAACTTTGTCAAGCCCGCAATGTATTGATTGTTAAAGGCATGAACTTTCGTGAATGCTTAAAATGGTTCCTTTAACGTGAACACGGGTAAAGTAATATAACGCACAGAAGGTGAGGTTGCATTTCAATTATTGCTAATAAAGGTGGACTATTGGACCACAGTTTCTGTTTCTGCAGCTTGCCGCCAAGGCGAAAACGTGCATGGAAATTGAAATGTTAAATGCGTTGCATAACAAGGACTTATTATGTTGTTGTTGAATAGAACATGTAATATTGATTTGCAAGATGTAGAACATAATACAGTTTGTATGCAAGTTTGATACTGTCTTATTCCTAATGCATTTAATAATACTTAAATCCATGACCTCAAATAAGCTTTAAATATACAATATTTCAAATGCCATCCTGTAATTCTTTAATTCATGGGAGAAAGATTTTTCATAATTACACAATAACGATAAACCGAAATCTTCACAATCAACAATCAGAGCTTAAAGGGCCTATAGGACAATGAATGTCTGTTATTGTGCGTGAATGAACTCTGCCAAGCCCGCAAGTTATCGATGCGTAAAGGATGAACTATTCTGTTTGCATAAAAGGGTTATTTAACGTTAACAAGGCCAAAGTAATATTACACACATAAA
Source organism: Schistocephalus solidus (assembly GCA_017591395.1). Classification (NCBI taxonomy): domain Eukaryota; kingdom Metazoa; phylum Platyhelminthes; class Cestoda; order Diphyllobothriidea; family Diphyllobothriidae; genus Schistocephalus; species Schistocephalus solidus. The sequence continues at coordinate 76,519 of WEDG01000740.1, read as the reverse complement.
GTGAGTTTCTTTTTCAATTGTTGCTGATAAAGGTGGACTATTTGACCGCAGTGGCTGCCTAATCATACCAACTGTATCCAATTTACAAAACCATTGTTCTGATACTACCTGTACCTCAACCAGTATCAAATAAGTGAAGGTTTTAATCCTCGACATTACCCTTTGTCTATTATATGTACACTGTTGTCAATGTGCGTCAACGAATTTGAATCCTGTCAATTTTAACTTTTCTCGTTTGGCTCTTCATGCAAAATTTTATATGTAATTGACTTATTTTGTAAAAATCAGGTGGTCAACTTTAAGTTTATAATTGTAATTCACAAACGACTTCCCTCCGAGATAATCGCACGTGTTCTTTCAATGAAGAAGCACCTACGCTTTTTGTTCAAAATGATAAGAAACGTATTCCACAAAGATATGTTAAGCACACTAATTTTTAAATTTTACGCGATAGTGTATACTGAGCACCTAAGCCACTAGTGAGACTTGCTTTTTGAAATCAAGAAATTGCCCATTTATACTTTCATACAGTCCATCGCAGACCAACTTGTGGTTTTGCGTAACCTAGTCTAAAAGAAGCAATAACAGATTTTCCCTAAATGAAAACGGGTTATCTTCACCGTTGCGCACTGATGAAACGAATTTTACAATGCGGAGCTTACGGGTATCAAGGCTCAACGTTACGCATTGCAGAATCCTCCAATTCTTCTTCTGTAACTAATTTTCAATGCCGCGTTTTGCTTGAATACATACGGGATGACTGCAACACATTTGGTACGTGTTATATGCCAGTCAACTCCAGCAAATATTTTCGCTTTGAAAAAGCATCCTACAGTTTGCTGGGTAACAAGGAGGTTTATCTAAAGAAAGGCATCTTATTTAACATTTTTAGTTAATGGTTATTCTTATATAATTGAAATTATTCCCATTTGAAAGTGAAATGAAATAAATCATATTGGTTATTTTGGGTGGAGCAAAACCCTTAGGCCTTGGATATATGTTTACAAATTAAACCGTTGAGCCTGTATTACAGATGCTGAAGGCCTCCGCATCAGCTACTTTTATTCAGCGATCATAAATTTTTCGAAATAATCCCTTCGAAGAATACTGTATTTCGTGATCATTCGTTACACAAATAGTCTTACAGTTAAGGAATAAGCCTGAGTATGCATGAGCTTTGAAAAAATGTCCAATCTGCTTCTTTTTCTAAAATTAAATGCATGAATATAAATTTAAACTGTAAATTATAAATAATGTCATCATGCGTCAAGTTGATAAAAGAAAGTCAAATTATAGGTGCTTTGTAATTGAAGTAAAAATGAATTTATTCTCAAAAATTAAGTTAATTTCACAGGGTTTTTGTGGCTCCTTTTGTCTTCAGAATTTTTTTATCAAGTGACGTGGCCCACGGAGTCCCACAATCAATTGACCTTAGTAATGTTACTGCTGATATTGACGGAGTTATTGATGCGTGGCAAATCCGTGCAACCAAAATACGTTTTCACAATAAAACGCATAGCAATGATTCTTTGGACAATGGAAACAATATCACGATGCTATACTTTTACGAAGACTTTTTGACTGAAGCGTCTAAGTACGTCTTTGTTGAGGCTTTCTTAAATGCATTTGGACTTCCCATATGTACAAGAAAGCAACATCTCTGGAAAGACATACGGATAGTCTAAATTTATGAATGATTTTTGCAGATGATCCGCATGATTTTATAATTTTTACACTAGTTAAATATATTATTCGTAAAATGTGTTATTAAATTACTTTTTTTCTGAAGCCTTATATCGTCTGGCAATGATTTATATTTTTATGAAAAGTATAATAACTATTGTTAAGCAGGTGGGGTCAACATGTTTTCTTCTTTTGGTTGGATTGGTCAGACAGTTACCTGATTAAATTGACACATGTAATTGCCAAAATCACACAAATCTTCAGTTAATATCGAAAGACTTATAGGAAGTCGCAGGCTTCAGTCTGCTATATCATTTTTCATTTCACACTAGCTTGAAATAGTAGGCCACCTGAGGTGTAATACTTGTCAAATATACCCGTTTATGGATGGTTCCTTAGTCGGTTACCAGGTTTTGCATACAAACATACCACGCACGCATGCTAAAAATACCGTGTAAAACTCTATCATTATATAACTTCGGTTTCGCAGAATCAGACATGAAAAATCATGGGACCACGCCATTTTTCACACGTGCTCGCCTCCTAGACTGCTTTGTCTGCAGCCAAAGTGTAGGACGTGACAGGAAGCAACAAATGGCCTATAACATGACCTATATCTTATATGTCATCCCTCTTGAACTGAGTCTGTTTGCTTTCCTGTACACATAGCGAAAACGAAAATTGTCTCATGAAATTTGACAAACTGTTCCTTATTGTACAAATGTGATCAGTCAATTCTCTCTGCCTGTGATACGCACGAGAAGCGATGCTTAAGCAAAACAATTGCAACTACGCCAGTTGCCTCGTATTCTACGTCGTCCTGAAGGAGAAGGTTATAGCGGTTTCAAGGAAAAACGTTTATTAAGCGTTAACACGAGTAAATAATTAGCTTATTTATGTGGCTTTTTTATTGCCTTTTGTGGGCCTGCTGCGGTGCACACACGTGTGGGTCGGATGCACCTTCGTCAGGCGCTATTGGCCGTCTTATATTGTAAACCAAACGCTGATTGGCCGACCGAATATAGCCTTGGATCGATAGGTTTGTATTCACTTCTAAATTTATTATTTTGCTTCAAAATTGGGCAGGGCTTATTGTCTGCTTTCTCTGCTCATGCTCCCTCAGAGCCTTTTTCGTAATCATACAACTGTGGAGAATTTCATTTCGTATTTACTTATCTTAAGCTTTAGAATACGTCTTCGATGAGGTATTCTCAATTAAATTTACCGAATGAGTGGTGGTGTAAGTTTAATTTCCTCGCTGACTTTTAAAAGTTCAAATGTATAACAATGAGGTTGGGTGTCAGCTTGGTGTCCAAGACTAATGAAAAACAAAGCTGGTTGGCGTGCCTTATATCTATACTAGCTGAATGATGACGGTCATAACACTAAAAAGGATATTTCGGTCATCCTTGTCTTCCTCAGTGCTTCATCTGCCCAGTCTGGTTTCAACCGCGTCCGGGGTTCTTAAACATTTCTGTAAATCTGTTTGACCCAGTTTTTAATATTTAAAAAAAAACGAATGTGTATCCCTAAGTACAACTTTTTTTTTAGTAAACACCACTTAATTTTTTAAAAAAACCTGTCATCGATAGTTTGACCGTTAATTTTGACGAGGTTTAAGGTATGCTCCACGGAATGGCGTTGCAGGAACAATCAATTGTACGTGATTTAGTTGAAAGTGATATTATACTTTTGATTCATCTACCGCACCCTCTATTCCTCCCCACGTAATCCCGGTGTCATGAAAGAGCAAGAAGACCTAAAATGGGAGACGGAGATGTTGGCTGGTGTGGCCGAAGACACTCCTGAGCATACTACCACACCTTGCTCGGATCTTACGGAGTGGGAGTGCTAATAAGACTACATAAAGAAGGGGCCATTGCAGCCTGACTCGCAGTCCGCCAGTCAGCAAATGCACACAATACACATATTAGGCGGTCCACCCTCTCCATGTGTTCCCGTCAGTAGTTGTAATGAGAGTTGCGGAAGAAATGCTTGTAGCGAAGGATGTTTATAAGCTATTTGTTTTCACGACATTGTGATGAATTCTACTGTCTGTTATGTGCATTAGACCAATTAGGCACATGCGATGAAGGAATGCGCGAGGACAGTAAGGTCAGTGGAGTGGCTAGCTCGGCTGTATGTTGGGGTTCTAGACCCTGTTTCACAAATCTTTGTTCGAAAGATTCGCAAGCGACCAACAAAGCCTATGCGTTAGGTGTATGCTCGGTCGCATTAAGGACAGTTTAGGAGAGAGTCTTCATCACTTGATGTTAAAATGTTGATGGCAGTGGTCGTAGTTACGGTGGCGGGGGTAACAGTTGATGAATATTTCTTGTGGTATATATTTTTGCGGTAGTAATGGAATTGATGACAGAAGTGAGGTTGGGATGTCCGAAGGAGGATTGACAAAATATGAAGTTAAAGTTGGAACTGTCAAATTGTTGGTTCATTGCTTTCAAAGACTTCCAACGTGGACATGTTCGAAGGGTCTGGACATTGATTGTGATGGTCAGGGGCGCTGGTGACCTTCGTGCCAGTCATTTGGTTTTGGTGAATGCGATCCGGTTAGCCTCTCAAGTTGCTCAACTAGTTTTCACGGATCTTTTCCACACCGGTTTTTTCTGAGCAACGTACTCCTAGGTCAACGGCTTCATCTGTAGTTGTTTCAGGGAAGTCTCCACCAAGTCCGTAGAGCGTCGTTTAATCCTCCCCTGTTGAAAAGCACCCTTTGCGAACTCTCCGTAGAAAATTTGTTTGGGTGGTCTTTTCTAGTCAGGTGGCAAATCCATTGCAGTGGTCTTTGTGTAAGCATAGCGTGGATGCTGAGGATTTGACACCGCTCCAGGACTTCCGTGTCCGTGATCCTGTCTTGTCATCTCAGTTTCAGTATTTTGCAGAGGCAGCTGAAATTGAATTGATTCAGCTTCCTGGCTTGGTTCGAATAGACGGACAAGGTCTCCGCTACTTAAAGAAGTGTAGTCAATACGGCGGCCTTATTAGTCTTAATTTGGTCTCTAGGTAAATACCGTTGCGAATCCGAATGGAGTTCTGCACTCGGCTGAAGACCTGACTGGCTTTGGAGATCTTCAACGGTTCTCATGTTGCGCGAAAAGTGCTTCCTGGAAAATTGAAGGTTTCCAAAGATGGGTTGAGCACATTTTAACATTTATTTTTGGGGCATTGTATTCCGCGCTGTGTGGCGGCTGGTGCATGAAAATAACTTTTTTTGAACGAATTGTTATTTCGAAATGTGCGCAGCCTACGGCAGAGAGTTCTATGCAGCGTTACATGTACTGATCCGTCACGGTGTAAAGGGAGTGGTCGCCCGCTACGAGCAAAATATGGACTTATTCGTATACATACGTGTTAACGCTCGCATACGCCTACTATTGAAGGGGTCTCCGTCCGTGCTGGAGGCGATTTGGATCCCAAGCTGCTCATAAAGGTAGTCGTCCCGCAGTATAGTTAAGAAAATGAGACTGAACATGGTGGGGACCAATTTGCAGCCCTGCATTAATCTGCTGGTCACTGCAAATGTTTCGGTTACCGTCCAATTATTAGTGACGCGCGTCGTCATCTCATCATGCAGCTAATGCCCCATGTGCGTTAACTGCTCAGGACAGCTGAATTTATGCATAAATTTCCACAAGTCGTTGCGATGTCAAAGGTTTTCATGAGATCAATGAAGGAAGGGTTAAGGTGGGTTCGCATCTTCTGGCACCTTTTTCGAAGCTGGCGAGAGGCAAATATTATGTCAGTTTTTCCGCAGTCTCGCCGGAAGCTACATTAACTTTCCGGGAGCAGGCCCTGCGCAAGGTTACCGTTCAGACGATTGAGAAGGATACGTGCGATGGTCTACTCTTGGCTCCACATCTCCTGGTAGAGTGTTGTGAGATCTGCAATCAGCCGGGCCGCCGTGTTTGTAAACTTCCGGTGGGATTGCGTCAGATCCCGGTGCTTAACATCTGTAAATGTGCTGCAAGGGCCCGTATGGTTTTTGGTAGGAAAGGAAGTAGATTGTGTCCACTTTTCGTGTCCACTTGAGTGAGCCGGTCAACGGTAGTATCGGAGATGGTTGATGAGCGCTTCAGAATTTAAGATATGTCTGTCAGCCGTGATGTGCCCTCAGATATGAGCATCAGTGCGGCCCCCTTGAAACAGGTATCGAAGATGACTTTGATGCCTTTTTCGAAGTTTTTCATTTCATTGCGGTCCACATATACCTAGATTACCTCCGCCTTTCGAACAATTCAGTTTTTCTGCATATCCCTCAGCCATTTCTGTACATGGTAGCGGCATCTGAAGAAGGTTTCTTTGGTGGCGTCAGTCCGATTGTCCATGTAGGCTTTGTGTAGTCCATAATTACGTTTATTAATTTAATTTGTAAATGCCGGTTCGCATGTTCAGGCCCATTTGATAATAAAATTAATAATAGTTATGCCTAGCGGGTGATAACGAAGTCGCCGGAAAATACCATTCTTATATACATTTTTTGTGTTCAAAGATTGCGGGTTCGTACATTTGGAAAATACAATTTTTATACTTTGACTGATAACTAATAATTAAAATGGAAGGATTTGGGTAGTTAAAAAGTTTGACGAATTTGCTTGAAACATGCTGTCAATGAAAAGAAGGGTATGACAGTGGAACATGTAATGTAATACCAACGTAACGTAGTACCAATGTCTTCGCTCTTCTTTCCACAGCGATGGAGGTCAAGGTTAGTATTACAGTTAAACACATAATAAGCGTTTAACTAAGGTTTTATGTTTTTAATTTTTTTATTTGAACGTTAGAGGTACAGTGTGGAAACAGGTGCCTATATAGTGTTTGGTGCAATGCTTTCTGCATTATATGTCACGAAATTGTCCATTTTGTAGTCATATGCAATTATTAAAGCAACAGTTTGTATGACTGCATCGTGGGTACTGGTGCTTACTGTATAACTGTAAGTTGAATGCGATTATATTACTACTTTTCCTAAGCATCTGAAGATAGGAAACTATATAAACTAATACGCCTACGAAATTATTGCAAGTACGAATACAGTTATGCAAGTAACTGCTTAATGATCAAGGAAAATTGAGAAAAAGGTTAAGTTTTAAGCTTTTGTCACTGCAAATGAGAATACACAGTTCGATTTGTAAAGTACTGTTTAAATGGCCATGTTGTCATTTAAAAAGGGACTCATATGTTCAACTAGGCAATTTGTTCGTTGTTCGTTTGTATTTGAATATATCATAATACGGCACACGTATACAATTTCATTACAATATTGCTCTACGCTTCCTTGCTCAAAAGTTAAAGAATCGATGGATAGCTGTTTAATTACAGAACTCAACACCACATTTCAAGAATTCAAAACATTAAAATAACATTGAAGATGAGACGATGCCCTTAAACCTGCTAGGTATTTTAGAGTCGAAATTTAAAAGTTTGGTTGTTTAAAGTGTATTTGTTTGCCCTGGGTTATTAGAAGACAAACCAAAACGCGAAGTACTCTCGTAATTAGGTTGACGAGCAAAGAAAAAACACATAACTGTTTCAAAAACAAGTGAAAACGTCCATGTGCGTAAAATGAATTAATATTACTTTTTAATATTGTCCTTTGTTTTAACTTTGCATAGGAGTGTTTTTTTATCTGTTTAAAGCTGTTTTTAATATGCAAAGGCTGGTATGTGACAATTAAAATGATAAGGTATAAACCATAACAAGGATTAAAGGACTTAAGACTCCTTAAATGAAAACCAAAATATTAAGTAAAAACTTAACAAATATTGAGTATTCACAGTGTCGAGTTAACGAATTGCTGGATAAAAGTACATTTTAAAAAAATGTGATGATAGAATGCATTAGCTCAAATGTTTTCATTATTCTGTATTCTGACCTGCAATTTCGGCTCAGGATGAATTCTTATTTGTGACACGCTAGCTTTCAGGCACAGAAAGTGTAGTTTAGGTCGGCCATGTGTCCCTTGATAAACCTAAGCTACATCTTAATTGCAGTATTGAATTAAACGCATTCAAATTTAATCGTTTTTAAGAAGAGACTTATTTATTTCTGAAAAAATATGTAACTCGAATTTTTAGAGGACAAAATGCACATTAAGATGTCAATCGAACATAGGCCTAAGAAGTAGGTATAAAGTTGTGTAAAACGGATCAGAGTTACACAATACTTGATCAATACAACGCAGAAATGACAAATTGTGGATTTCATATGTTGAACCTTCGACTCAAGTGTCGAATTTAATTTGGCATTGGACAGGTTTCTGCGGTAAAACATGATCAGCTTACTTGCCTTCCTTTTAATGAATTAAGCGTTGTTTACTGGTTCATATGTCTTGATAACCGTTCACATGCGTAAATTCTGGAGACATCTTTTAATTTTATTTTCGAAACAACGGTATTGTTGTGCATTCGGTATAGTTTTTTATATTCCAAAAGAGGTATCCCTCTCAAATAAAATTGATTTCTGAGTATTAAGAGCTTAAGATGAAAGCAGTTAAAGAAAGCGCAGAGGGCCTCTTTAGTTAGCAGACTATTTTGCAAATGTATGCTGCAACACAAATATTTTCCGTAATTGCGATGGTTCCGTGTGCCAAAGTACCTTTGGCGTCGTAAAAGTGTGGCTGAAGTTAAATATCTGACTCAAGAAGACAATTCATATGAGACACTTTGTATTTTTGAAAAGCCTTTTAATAGAGAAGTTTTCAACACAAAACACGCATGTTAGTTAAAGAATAAACCACCTTTATATGTGAGCAACATCTAAACTTGAAGATCAAACGCATAATCTAATTATCGAAAAACGAGCACTCCCATTCTCAGGCTTTGCGAATTATTAAAATGAACGCTTTTTTAGAAAAGGCTGCACTGTTTACATGAATCTAGTCGTTTAATTTGGCGTTGATGATCAATCAATAATCAAATCCGATTTAAAAAGCCCGTCACAGTAGAATACCAATCTTATAATTTATTCAGTTTCTTATATGGGTGACTAAATGGCAATCATAAATAAGACAATATATTGTAATTGTATGTCAGTGCTCGTTGAAAAGAGATTGTAGGAATAACAATATATGGAGGCAATAATATAAACAAAGTGCCAGTAACTTGTAAGTGAGACAATATATGCAGAGATTGTTTGCTTAGATTTCTATAAATCTAAAATGTTCGCTCTTGATTTACATTCACTTTTGTGATAAGGTTTTATACTGTAGAAGTCACATCATTCATTCATTATTTTCAAGGTAAATGACAGCCGATAATAAACCTATATGTAACGTTGTTTTAACGAAACATCTCAATTCGAAAAATATTCCCTTTAAGCTCAAATATTATATGTAATTCATGCATATGCACCTCCAAATGTTTTTTTATAAATTATCTTAACAAATTAAACAGGGTTTTCAGTTAACGTTGCCTGCCAAATGAATATGTTTTTGAGATAAATATCATTGTTTTAGTATACGAGGCTTTAAATTAACAGAGTTTAAAATAAGCACATGGGGACCCGCAAATTAGCTGATTATTTCGGAAAGACATGCAGCAACGCAATCATTGCCTGAATTTTTACTGACTTACGGCGCTAAAGTACCGTGAGTATTGTGAAGGCTGTCTATAATGAATGCTTGGTTTCAATTTAACAATACATTAAGGCACTTGGTGTATTGCAATGCCAAGTAAGAAGGTAAATGTGAGCTGTAAATACGCGTCTTACTCATGGAATATACAATCAATGGTTTTAAAAAATCTAACAATAACATTTAACAAATAATGTTAGACACAAGGTGTATTGGAATGCCCAGTAAAAAGGTTACTGTGAGCTGAAAATATTTGTTGTACTCATGTCAAAATCACAAGGTTCTATCGACGCATCATCAAAGCACTTCGCATATTCTCAAGCTTCGCCATATTTTAAAATTTATTTAACTATTCCGATTTACCTAACAGTTAAATAAGCAAGATATTTTTGGTGGCGCTCTAAACCACAAATGGGATTTTGTCACATGATGAGCGATAATTCAAATCGATTTACGCAGCATGTTCCAATAGAAATCTCATCTAAACATTTAAGTAAGCCATTTCTTTTATTTTCATTGCATCTGAATTCCAATTAAGACCATTGAAAGTGCTCGCCTTGCAAATATTTAGAATAGCAAAATATGAAGTTGGTAATAGAAAAACGATGCACTAGTCATTTAACCTACTGTCCATAATACGTGCTCAACATGTCAATGGGTCATATCATGACCATTTAAATGTTTGAGTGGTCTGTGTCAAGCACGTTGCTTATCTTTGATTAAGCAGAAGCTTTTAAATAGTTATCCTGAATTAACTCTTCAGGTACGCTGGCTGTTATATTGTTCGTTAAGGTAAGCCTTATGATCCGAACGCAATTTTACATAACCAATTCTGGTTTGGTTCAATAATGAACAGCTTTTGGCAGGGCCAGCTGTCCTAAATTGCTTAAATATTGCGAAAACCTACTGCTCTCAGCACTGAAAGCGGGAAAGGTAACAAACATATAAACCTAACTTATCAGCATGACATTACATTTAACATTTACAAGCTTTTTTGCACATATAATGAGGTTGATGGGTTTATTTTTAATTCTGTCATTTTGATTATTGGTAAAATCTCACAGAAAAACAGCTAAGCATTAGTATTTCACATTCTCAGAATGATTAGGTAAATGTTTATTTCAGTGGATTTAAAGTTCTATTCGAACAAATTGTTTCTCAGTCGATCCAAATGAACCAATTCACATTTAAAACGGCACACCTGTCAACATATATAAAGGCATACACCTATGGGTACGTGCATTATCATAAACGTAATTATATTGCTAGAGGAACCAGCACTACGCTGTCAGAAAGTAGAGTTTGGGTATCGCGATTCATAAATATCTCATCTTTTAGGCTGCTTTCTACTGAAACTCCGGTAAATTAGTACCCAATGGTTTTCGTTTGGGGGGCATAATACTATAATTCGTTGGCAATATTTTCTGGGTCATACAAGCATTAGCTGCCATATGTTCCCCCTAAACGAGGCATGTTGTTTATTTGTTGGACCATCATGATGGAAGTGTGGTTGCATGCTTAGGGACCGCTAGGTCATAAGACCCCTGTTCACCCCAGCCTTATGCCCCCTATTCTATTTCCGATCTTCTTGACCCTGTCTTCTTACAAGGCATTAGTGGTGAAGGAGCAGATTGTGCGGAAGATTCAGAGCACGTATACAAAAACTTTTAACTAAATCACACGTAAATAATTGAACCTGCACTTTTTATGTGATCGTACGTTGGACCACGTCAAAATTGAATGTCGAACAATCGAATTATTGTGGCCCTTTAGGGGTTCACAGAAGCCTTCGTTGTTTAAATTATACCTACATAAAACTTATGACATTTTTGAGCGCAATTATTTAAGGAGACCAAAAATGCACACTTCAAACGTCTGGCATCATGTCGTATCTAACATATAATGTGATTATGTCACATGATGAGCGATATTTCAACCCAATTTAAGTAGCCTGCCCAGTATGAACGTCATCTCAAATTTCGGTTAGCATTTTCTGACATGGGTCACTGCATCTCAATCTTAATTAACACCAGTTCAAGTGAGCGTTTGTCCGTGCTCGGTAAACATATAATTAGAATAAGAAAATATGAAGTCGAAAAGTGTAAAAGTCGTATGCATGTTTATTGAATGCCGACTTCTGCTTTTAATAACTATACACTTTGTTAGAAGATTGCATTTTGGCCATGTCTTTAAATTCAGCTTTAGTGGTCTGACATTTTAAATTTTTGTATTAAGCATCTGTACTAATAAGAATTAAAAAAGTGAATTATACCTTATAATTTGCATAAACGTTATAAAGTGCCAAACTTCTTATCGCCAACAGACATCAATCATTGCAAAATGTGCACTTATATCTTAAAGAACGTCTTTAATAACTGCATATTTACCTCTAATTTTTTGAACGTTCTGCTCATATGATGAACGTTATGTTTAGTAAAAGTGGCTATAAATAACGTGCTTATTTTGCTTAATGATACTGGTATCATAATATTTATCTCCATAAACTGTCACAATGGAAATCAGCTGGTTAATTAAACAACCATTTTTATCCCCTTGGTAATAAGCTGCGTTATTTTATTTGCAATCTTGGAGTACGCACTAAATAATAACTTGCAATAAAACGCACTGTGGTTTTTATACAATTAGATGGTAGGGCCCTGATTTCAGTAAACAAAGTCTAGTATGATTTTTAGTCATTTCAAGCAATCAGCATCCAGTTGAACCATAAAAGGACCGATTGTAGGCTCATTGTAATGATCGCCAAATATAATTTTGCAAATGCTCATAAGAAATCACCTTTCCTATAAATCATTAATATAACGGCTCCAACCCATATGGGAATTGAATGAGCTACTATTGATCATCTCAGATAAGAATGGATTATTGAAACATCTTTCATCCAGCAGACCGTACGTTTCTTTTATACGCTGTGAGTAGATGTATCACGGAGGTCATGTAACAATCACAAAGGGCCGATGTTTACCAAAAAAACTAAAGGGACTGTTATAATACTACTTTTCTTGGCAGATTCTGCATTTAAATTTCAGAAAAAGCTTAAAATCGGTCATTTATTTTCGTTGATGGGTTGCTTAGTGATCTTATCAAAAAGGGCTTGATTTTAGAAAACCCATTTAATTTTTGCAATTTATCTTCAGCCACATGAAATCCTGATGAATGGCAGTTAAAACACCAAGATATGTTAACATAGCGGAGAGTGAAAAGGGAGATTGGAATGGGCATTTCAGGCTTATAAGACGACATTAACTAGCCATACGCAACCCCAAGCACATTGGCGCCCGAAGCTCGAACTCGCGACCTTTTTGGGAAGATGTCCAACGCTCTACTTACTGCGCCACGAGCTCGTTGTCTTGCCGGTTTTGATCGGTAATAATAACAATGGTAGTTTGGCACTCACCGATCGGTTACAGGTATCACTCGTCCATTGTGCTTCTCGGCTAACTCTCAAACCCCGGCCGCAGCCGTTAGGCAGCGAAGGATATAGGCAGAATTAAATAACCGACAAAGACAAGGGAGAGAAGAATGGCCATTTCCGGCGTTAATTAATAGAAAATACAACCAATGGATTGAAAAAAAATCTCCAAATTCTAAAAATCACAAAGTGCTATCTAAGCATCACCAAACGACTTCTCATATTCTCAAGCTTTGCATTTTTTTATAAATTCATTTAACCATGGGAGTTTACCTTACAGTTTAATACGCAAGTAATTTTTGGTCGCGGTTTTAACCACTCATTGTTATTTTGTCCTATGATAAGCGATAATTCAAACGCATTTACACAAAACATGCCAATATAAAACATATCTCATCATTTTGGCAAGCAATTTGTTTTATATTAATTGCATCTCAATTACAGTTAGGACCATTGAAATTGCTCGTCTAGCAGATATTTAGAAAAGCAAAATATAGAGTCTGTAATATGAAAACGATGACCCAGTCATTTAACCAACTGTCCATAATACGTGCTCGACAGGTCAATGGGTCATATCATGGCCATTTTACTAATTAAGTGGTTTGAGTCTAGGACGTGGCTTATCTTGGTTTAAGCAGGTGCACTCAGAGGAATAGATAATAAGCTTTTTAACGGTCATCCTAAATTAATTTAGTAATAACTCTTCAGATAAACTGGCCATCTTATAGTTTGTTTAGTTCAGCATAATGATTTAAACGAAATTCACATAACCAATTCTGGTTTTAATCAGAAATAAACATTTTTTGACAGTGCCTGTTTTCCAATATTTATTAAAAGTTGTGAAAACCTACTGCTCTCAGCACGGAAAGCGCGACAGGTAACAAAAATATAAACCCTTACTTGTCAGCACGACATTACATCTAACACATTCAAACTGCTTTGCACATTTAAATCTCACTACAAAAACTGAGTAGCATAAGTATTTCACATGCTCACAATGATAAGGTCAATGTTAAATTTGGTGGATCTTAAGTTCTTTTCTCAAAATTTTTTTCAGTCGATCCAAATGAGCCATTTCAGATTTTAATCTGCACACCTGTCAAATTAGGTACAAGCAACATCATAAACATTAAGTATATTGTAAGACGAACCAGCACTACACTGTCAGAAGTAAGGTTTTTGGCATCGCGATTCATATATATATATATATATCATGTTATAGGCTGCCTTCTACTGTAACCCTGGTAATCGAGTACACAAGTACGTTTCAATCGTGTTCGTTTGAGAGGAATTATATAAGAATTCATTGCGATTATTTCCTGGATCTTAAAAGCATTCCTTGCCATATGTGCAATCTAAACGGGTCATGTGGTTCATGCGTTGGACCATCATGATGGAAGTGTGGTGGCACGTTTAGGGGTGGCTAGGTCATAGGGGCTCTTCTGGCCCCAGCCACATGCACCGTCTTCCATTTCCGGTCTACTTGACTCTGTCTTCTAACAAGGCAGATTTTGGGGAGGAGCAGATAGTGCTGAAGATGCAGAGCAAGCATTCTACCATTTTCAACTAAATCACATGTAAATAATTGAACCTGCACTGTTGTATATGATCGTACGTTGGACCACGTCAAAATCGACGGTCGAACAATTGAATTATCGTAGCAGGTTCGCACAAGCCTTCGTAGTTTAAATGAAACCTACACAATACTTATGATTTTTGTAAGTGCGGTTATTTTACGCGACAAACAATGCAAATTTGAACGTATAGCATCATGTCGTATCTTACACATCTTGGGATTATGACACACGATGAGTGGTAGTTCAACCTAATTTTAGTAGACTTCCCAGTAAAAAACGTCATCTCGTCTTTTCTGTAAGCAGTTCTTTTTATGGGTCACTGTATCTCAATCTGAATGATCACCAGAAAAAGTGAGCGTTTGTCCGTGCTCGGTAAGCAGATAATTAGAATATAAATATTAGGATTCGAAAAGTTTAAAGTGACTCTTACATTGTAAAGCAAAACGATGATCGCAGACGTCCTTCGCATGCATTTTTATTGATTGCCGATTTCTGCTATAAGGTTGAAGTTTGGCCATGTCTATTAATTCAGCTTTACTGGTCCGACATTGCAAAAACTTTTTAATTCAGCAACTGTGTCAATTAGGATTTTAAAAGTAAATGATACCTGATAATTTTCATATCTTTTAAAAAGTTCAAAAATGCCAATAGTGAAAAAACCTCACACATTGCTAAACGTGCACTTATATCTGCAATATTGTCTTAAATAAATACATATGTATCTATTAATTTTATTTTGTAACAGAAAAAAGGTCGTTTTATTATTTATATTGGCTATAAATTACGTGCTTACTTTGTTTCGTTATACTGGTATCACATAATTATCCTGGTTCTACTGTCACAATTGGAATCAGCTGGCTACTTAAACAACCATTTTTATCACCTTCGTAATAAACTGTATTATTGTTGTTGCAACCTTGGAGTACCAACACGATAATGTCTTACATTTCATAAGAAATGACCTTTCCTATAAATCATTAACAAAATGGATGCAACCCTTTGGAAATTGAAAGAGCTTATATCGATCATCTGAGAGAAGGATGGATTAGTGAAACATATTTCATCCAGCAGACTCTACGTTTCTTTTAAACGTTGTCAGAAGGTTTATCGGGAAGGTTATGTTGCAAACACAAAAGACCGATTTTTACCAAAATCTCAAAATAACTGTTAAAGTGATACTCCTCTTTTCAGTTTCTGCACTTTTATTTTAAAATAGGTCTTAAATCGGGCTTTAATTGCCGTAGCTGGGTGGCTGAGTAATCTTCTCAGAAATGGCTCGATTTTTAAATTTTATTTTCAGCAACATGAAATCCTGATGAATAGCAGTTAAAACACCAAGATAAGTTAACCTATATAAGCACTTCAAATATTCTGTCTCAAAAAAACAAACGTTTTCTACTCAAGACATTGAACTACAGACTATGTCACCTTTGTGACATTGGTGAACTGACTGAGCGCAAATGATTGACGTCAATAAAATGCAGGTCAGACAACATCTCGCGATTTTTAGTCGATACAAATGTTCTGTGTGAAGCAACTGAGCTGTATTCAAACATGTGTTTTAAATGGTAAAATATCGCATTAAACATCATAGTGGTATTTTCTGGCCTTCTTGTAGTCAATTCATCTATTTTGCTGCATTTAACATAAGAACATGTTATTTGTGGTTGCAGATTATTCTAAAGAGTACAAATGTCAGGCCTTCGACGAAACAGATGTAAATTAGTAATAATATTAATAGCCCTTAGGATAGGAAGTCACAGACGTAGAACCACAATTATGATAGCAATTGCAGAGAGACGTATGCAAAAACGTAAAAAAAATGTATAACCCTTGGTTGTGAGTTGCCAATGTACTACAGGAAAAAAATCCCATTCCAAGAAGACGCAGATTCCAAGGTTGTGCTTTTAAAAATTCAAAAACTTCAATATATTCTAGCTCTAAGTAACAATTATTTCTAAATTGAGCCGTCTGCTGAGAAGGTACATTGATTCGTTTAAGTATTAGTACCTTACTTATGTAATATTCAGGATTGACTGAACAAAGCTGCGTTAGCTGGTCAGCTGACCGAAATAATAGACGACTACCGTCAAAATGATAACGGCTTCGATGGATTTCATCATGAACTGAGACTGTGCATATTTGTCTAATTTCATGGGTTCATCGTGATAAAAATCAATTTTTTGTTATGTTAATGCCAACGTGGATGCAATTCTTGATTCAAATACGTGTTTCCTCAAATGACCTGGGTAGAAATCTGGTCCGTGCGAATATGAACAAGTCTTATTGCAGGATAATATATTTTAGGTGTATCAATGTCTGGTACTCATTGGATCAACCTGAATTGCTAATCTATTTACCTTCTTAGAGATAGTTAATAATTTGCCCACTTTAGAGAACAGGTATGCGGCCAATTTTAATATATCAGGATTCAATATTATATCAACAAGTAATGTTCGGCTGAATTTTTGGAAGATTTAAAATATGAAAATATAATAAAAGGTACGGTTCACTTCAAAAGTCACGTAGGATTCTTCATGACCATTAAAAGCAACATAAAACACAGTGGGGTGTCAACACAGGATTTTTTATAAACTGAGGCAGTTTTGTCCCTGTCATAATCTGCTTAAGTTTTAAAGCCAAAACCTGGACAATTCTTTAAGCTGAATCACATAAGGTAACAAAAATTGTAAGAAGACGAAGTCAATATATTACGCATTTTGATTTCTGGAAAACAAATTTATTTTACTTAACTATTTGACTTATCTTTCTCGAACCCCGTCGATATTTATTTTTCAAAATATAAGTGCGCTTAGCAATGGAGAGTTGTTTGAACTACGTATGAAACAAAAAATTGACAAAAGGATGAAAAGCGAGCCATCACTCGGGAAGAATAAAAGAAAATGTTTGAAAATTTTAATTTACTTCAGTCGGATAAACCTTATCAACCTTCGCTGTTCTCTTTCTTTCATTATCATTTCCCAGCTTGTAAATAGAGTTTTCATTAGATAACTAGTAGAAACTATAAAGAAAAACCGTTGTATATATTGTGGAGCTTCAAACCTACACAACCTACGTTTTTTTGGACGCCTCCGATATATTTGAAAAAAAAACTTAAAAGAGATACAAGTCATATGTCAAAAGGCTTCAAAAAACTGAAAGGCGAGAAGTTTTGACTGGCGATTAAAAACGATATGACACTTATTACAATCCAATATGAAAAATACCGTTTAAGTTATTTCACAAAAAGCATTTTCTGGTAAATGGCCCAACTTTTTTTTGTTAATGATTTCAATTGCAATGTCTAGCTATATTAATAAATCACAACTACAGTAATATATCACGTTGTTTAAAAAAGCCAACTTTTTTTCAAATTTTGTATTGATAAATCAATGAATATAAATATGGTATATTTTTTTCGGTTTTGAGTACGCAAATCGTTTTTTTATTATTTTAACGCTTTTTACATGTGTAAATGCCGATTTGTTACACTTTGAATGGTAAAAATGACACGTTTTAACAACAATTATACACGAAATTCGTAAATAAACGGAAACTCAGGTGGCAAATTAAAACCTTTAGAGATATATAGAATTCACAGTTTAGAGCTCGTAAAATCTTTAATGTAAATATGCTTTGAAAAATCCAAAAATGATCTTAGGAGACAAAAGATTGAGCTGTTATGTTTTTCTGTATACTTAACTGCAAAAACTTAGTGAAAAAAAAACGGACTAAAATGCAGGATTGGTTTCCGCTAATAATTAATTTTAGACACTATCATTTTTTAGACTGCTCTATCCTGAATGCCGACGGTACTCTAGTACACACCTACGTATAGATCGTGTTCATTTTTGGTGGTCATACAAGCATTTCTTGCCAATATGTTTGTTTCTATCCTATTTAAGATGCTATTCACATTACAAAAGGTTAATGTGCTAATTTTTAAGTCAGTCATGTTGATTGCCGAGCGAATTTTGCTAAGCGTTTTTTTTGAAATCTCATTACCACCAATTAAAACTTAATCCAAAAAACGATTGACTGATGTCTGCTTCTCAGGCATTTTAGTAATAAATTATTTTAATAACTTTTAAACCCAGTTGTTCATTTGTATTCGTGATACGCAGAATGACTAGGCAAACGTGAAACTTGGTGGATCTCGAGTTCTTTTTTCGCACATATTGTCCCTATTCTTAACTCAAAAGATCCCTATAAAACGTATTAGGTTGTGCTGTGCACACCAGCCAAATTCTTAACCAATGACTCTTTGCAACATACTAGCCAGTGGCTATATTGCTAGAGGAACCAGCGCTGCGCAGTCAGAAGAAACTTATACAGTTGCTCTCTCTTCCATGGCCAACGGAGACTTAAGGGTGTGTTCATACGCCGTCCACTTCCCCTGAAGTAGTTGTTTAATCTACACACTCGACAATTATGTTCAATCATGTTCCTTTATCTCCAAACATCGCTTTCCCGTTGCAGAACCTTATCCCCTCCATAAAGCCTGTAAACGCATCACAACAGCCCCTCCAGACAGAAAGCGAGGAAACGATCGATATTAGCAAATTTATGTTTAAAAGCCCTGTTATACCTTCATATATCCATGTATCTTTTACTTGTCCAGGCCCAATGGAGAATGTGTTCACCGACTTTGCTTAAAAAGTTAAGTTATAATGACATTGAGCTTTAAATTTACAAGGAATAACCTTCTGTTAAATGTCACGCTTTGATTGACGGTTTCTGTGCTGAAATGCGATAGGAGCCTCTTTTTAAGTTAGAGTCGAAGATACTTTTGAAGACTTCCAATTAACAATATCAAGCATCTGTCTTTTTGGCAAAATGAAGGCAATTTGAAGGCGATTAAACTGGAAGATGGCATACGTGAACGTTTAGCCGTGATGAGCCACCCCTGGGGTCTACGGCTTATGCAGCAAAAACGCGCTTTTACGCTGTCCAGAATCCTAAAGTTTCTTTATGTCGGATACAGCTCTACGGTGCAGAGGTTGATTTAAGAAAATATTGAAATGGCTGCACCACTTTCGGGTGAATGTACCGACATTATAAAGTAATCGTATCTTCATAATCCTTATGCGTTTTAAAACGTACTTTTTTTATTTTAATTTAAGCATGTGCATTAAGGAAATATTTAAAAACATATATTTAAATCGTTGTGACTTAAGTATTTCTCGAGAAAACTCTTCATTTGACAAACGAGACGGACTGTGAAGAAAAACATACGCATTTTGTCCTATTCTGACCTGGTTTGCGAAAATGTGCTCTTGAGAATAAAAGCATGCGATATTACTTTACAAAATTGACAGAAATTGTCTCAAATACGATAATAAATGTTGAATATGTTAATGAATTTATCAAAAAGATGTGAATAAACTCTTTCAAAGGAAATGTACAAGTGAGTTGAAATATCATTCCAGTCTTGTAAAATGCAATACCTCTGTTTTTTTTTTGTTTAGCCTGTTTGAACCTCTACAAAGTCAGCTTTTTACTGTGTCAGTCGACGTCATTTTTCAACAAAACGTTTCTTTCCGTTTTTTCTTTTTTTGTGTAACACAACAAATTAACCTAACGAATTCCACTTTTGATGTGTATTGAGTGTTTGTTGAATGACGAATGCACATAGTTGTCTGAAAATTTCCGAATATGTAAGGATAACGCATTAAGTGTGGGTTTTTCAGTTGGTTTATAAAGCCGATAATTAAGAACTGCAAATGCTGGACATGTTTCACATGGGCAAAGATTTATTAGCATAAAAAGCATGCTGGTTTCCCACATTGCACGAAAAGAATATATTCCACTTTCTTGTTGCTAGTTAGTTTTCCTTAACATTCATTAATATCCCCTTGGTAATAAATGCCTGATTTTTTTGCAAACGTTGACAACCCACACAATATGTTTTTAGTATTTATTTGCAGAAAAAATTGTTATTTTAGTAAATTTGTACAATAAGCTGGTAGAGCCCTTTTTATCAGAAAACGAATATGTTTAGTGTTTGTTTCATTTTAAGCAATTTGTATTCAATTGCAACACATGAATGCTGCTGTCATGACCTCCAAATAAGATGTTTGCAAATGTTCGTGACCTGTTTAATTGTTATTTCAGTGAATTTAATGAACAAATCTTGATCATCTTGGATGAGGACAGACAAGTTCGACATCTGCCGTCCATCAGAACGTATGATTGTTCCGTACCCTGTAAGAATCGTTATAGGGGAAACTATGTTAAAAACACAAATGGCCATATAAACAAAAAGTTAAGCACTGTTTTTTATACGTCACATGTCATTTTCCACATGTTATTTTCAAAATTGCTCTGAAATTGTGTTTTATTGTCACAAATTGGTTCCTGAGTGAATATAACAGAAATGGCAAGGCTGAGGAAAGCTCGTTTAACTTTTTGCATTTTATGTTGAATCATATGGAATCCTATTGAAGGTCACTGAACACACCAAGATATATTTATCTGATTAAACACCTGTGATAATCTCTTTCAAAAAGCAGACAAACGATTTATACTTGAGACTTTGAACTGCAGACTGTGTCACCCTGGTGAAATATTATGATTAACATCTATAAAATACAATTTGTACGACATAACCTGACTATTTATCGGTACGTTGTTTCTGTGTTACCAACCTAAGTTATGGACAACCACGTGTTTAAAATTATAAATACCACAATAAAACAGCAGCGATTAAAAGTACGGTCTACTCGCCGTTACTTATTTTAGTTTGCCGCACAACGTGTTCGTAGTTTGCAGTTTATTCTTATCAGTAGGCATGCCAAACCAAAAGTAAGGGTGGTCACTGTTGGCAAAATATTTGTGAAATAATGTTTATATTAATATCCATTAGGGAACGATGACAGAGATCTAGATACAATTATTTCGAGTACTACTGCTAATATTTGCATACACGAAACAACGACGTCATTTACATACCTTGGTTTTTACTTGCCATTTTTCTTCGGGAAACATATGGGCTTGTCAAAAGGCCACGCATATTGTTACAATGTACGTTCAAAAATGCACAGAGTGCAATATATATATATATATATATATATATATATATATATATAACAAATTCTAGTAGAAAGGAACACTAAATGCGGCCTTTTTTAGTGGAGAAACTGTCAATAGTTTCACTTTCAGGATATTTCTGTCTGTTATATTCATGCGAGCACAAACAATGATTTGAAAGCTAGGTTTTGGTCAAATTTCCTTCAGAATAGACCACCAACGTCCAAATGATTACGGCTTCAACTGTTTTAAACAAAAGCCTTGACTATGCATATTTTACTCCATTAATTTATTTAGTTTGATAAAATAAAATTTTCTACTATCGAAAGCAAAATAGTCAAATAGTCAAATATTTCACTGATCACAATTAATGCCTTGTATGTTCCTTAATTTACTTTTAAAAAATTACAACCTGTGCACCAGCAAACTAAGGCAATTGCTTAATTTAATGCATTCTTTCAACATATTCCATTTTGTTTGTATTTTTTTGTCCATACAGCAATGCACGTGTTTCCAATTTGTTATTCCAAATATTCTATGAGGTTTAACGCGCCTTATTAGATTCTATTTTATTAACAGGTTAAGCTTATTACTCTCGATAGAGTTTAAGATTAATATCAACAAAGGTAGGGCAAGTTCCCAATCGAAAGATCATCAACTTTGATTTGGTTCTATGTATTGACGATATATTCATGTAATAATTTTTCTCAGAAACCATGCAATACTTTAAAAGAATTATAAGTGCAAATGGATGTGAACATAATATTGCAATTTCAATGAAATATTAAAAAAATCATTGATCTGAAAAAATGTAGTGAACCAAATTTGGAAACTACTATGTCAATGTTCAATTACAAACTTTAACATTAACTTATTGGCTAAGAATTCCATTGAAGAAGATATGACGTTGACGAATATATGCGCCCGTTACAATTTTCAAGGCTTTTTAAAGTGAAAACGGATAATTTCGATCGGTTTTTCAATTTCTTTGAAATTAAGCGATGCACGTTTTGTTTAATTTAAACGAATCCACTATTCTTTAGATTTTGCAGCGTTTTTGTAATGCTTGTTTAAGAACCTGTCATATCTGAAGCGTTATCATTTAAAAAATAAGTCATTTATGCACAATCTTTTAAAAATATTTACAATTTTCAGCAATCGCGTTACATACTTCAAAATAACCAGAAACACTATTATACAAAATGCAGGTTTTCGCATGTTTTTTACTTCAAAAACCTCGTTCTGGGCGTCTATTTTCACAATATTTTACACATTTATTTGATTAATGCTCCTATTATCCCACAAAATAAATTAAAATACTGAAAAACAAGTACATTGCTGCGTTTTTTGTCAAAACCACTCAGAAAATCTCAAAAACGTTTCAAAAGCTACATGGAAAATATTGTCTTTCCTTAAACATGACTTTATTTTATTTGCATTGCATTAGATCAGAGATTTGATTTTCGGAAAATATTTTTTTACAACGTTCCTTGTTACTGTTCATATTCGTGTATATTAAAATGCACAAAAACTACGGAAATTTTTTCTCTGATATAAATTAGGTTCACATCTTTTAGTGTTCTCCTGCAAAATGTTTGATAAGCAATGCGGGAATATCAAGTAAGAGGATGATGGCACCTACAATCCACTCACCAAATGAAACAAATGACCGAATATGTGTTAAAATGCTCACTTAAAGTGCGATCACATAAACATGCGAAGGTTTGTATACTTAATTAGATTTATATTTTTTTATCGAGCGTTGTTTTTCGGGCGAATTCATTAAAGCTTGTTCGAATGGCAGCATGTTTTGTGCATCTACATTTTTTTCATTTTAACAGTAACGATATCGATTTTGTAAACCCATCTGATGATGTATTTTCGTATTCCTTATAGAATTCATGTAATTTTTTTAATTTTCATTCACGGAATCCACTTATATGAATAGTCTACGAAAACGGCCATTTATAACATAGATGCGTGGACACTGTTTTTTATTAAAAGTAGGTTATAACTCGTGACGAGGCTCTTTGACTGCAAACGTCCGTTTTCTCGTTTAAAATGGCGTATGAACTGCAAATTGCCACTTCGTGCCATAAATAAGGAATGTACATAACATATCAATTTCACCTCGCACAGAAATGCAGTACCTAAACTTACTTCATTGTTCATTGCAACGAGACTATTTATTTAAATTGGATACTTTAAATTACATAGTCACGCAATCGAAATTAAATACCTAAAATGAAAGATAAACGTGACAACATGTGGAGAATATGCGTTATATCACCACTCAATGCAGTTACCCGAACATCACTAAACCTTCAGACGTACATAAAATTAACTGCATAGACCGAATCAAAACTGTATTTCTCGCCATGTTATAAATAATCGAAAGTATTTAGTCTACATCAAAAGTATTTATATGCCTTTCCTGTAAGCAATAACAAGAAACCTGTGACATATGAACGTCATATCACACATGCTTTAAATGGCTTCAATACAATTTAGTAAGCTGCATTATTTATTCTTCAAAAGTTATATTAACAAATTTTTACAATTGCATAAATGATAATATTGTCCTTGTAACCCCTAAAATCTGATTATTTTAATATTTCAAATAATGTATGTAAATGCAATGGTCCATATAAAAAAACAAAACCATTATTATCCCACTGCATGCCGTTTATTTTTATTTGCTAAAACATGATTTCTCAGTGTAACTATTGTCACTTTTTAATAATAAGCTGGTTGTTTACCTTCGTTAATTTTTCTTTTGGTTTTACTATAACAAAATACGTGGATGCTCCTTTAAAGTGTTCCATAGTTGATAATGATTTTTTTCAAGCGTTTAACCTTGAAGAACTTCGTATATTTTGATTTATTGCAAAACCAACTTAAATCATTTTAAACGAATGGAAACGTGACAAATTTAAAAATGATGTACCATCTGAAAAAGAAATCAGTCATTTCGGATATTCTAAATCTGTTTGTTAGACTAAAAAGAGATATCGTGGCTAACGCTTTTGTGTCTGCCACAATATGCGCACAGGCGTGAGAGGAAAAGTGACGATTCAAAAATAAGAAATAAATAATCTCTTAGAACTGAAATTAGCCTGCAGTTATGTGATTCCTTTGAAGACCCCGACATTTTTGCCTTTCATGACAAAATTAACCTTGTGACAGATTTGTTCAGACATTTTACGCAGGCCCGAAAAACTGGTGCACGTGTGATAGAAGGAGGAGTGAAGCCGAGTCACCTAGAGCCTAAACCTTAAGTCGCCTGTGCTAAATTTATTTAAAAATCAAAAAAGGTCAACCTTTTGACAGCTTCGAAATGCTCGTCTGAGACGAAAAGAGAAGATCAATATATATATATATATATATATATATATATATATATATATATATATATCGCTTTCATCATCTCCCTGAAGAAGACGAAGAAGATGAGGGGGCGAGTTCATGGACCAAATTGTATTTGTACTGACGTATATATATATATATATATATATATATATATATATATATATATATATATATATATATATATGATAGTGTGCAGCTCATCGATCTCCTTAAGGAACGAATTTGTTCCTTTGTGCCCTGGAGCTCAAATAAGAACCCTTGCAGGTGGTTGCTTAGTGACGTGAAGCATAGGATGAAGCGGAATCGACTCAAGCGTTCGACGCAATTATTAAAGTTTGCGGTTTCAAATCCCAGTTGTTACACATTTGGGATTAGGTATGACTTGCTGATGTCAGTTAATAAGCCAGAAATTGCCATTCCGGTATCCCTTGTCCTTGTATTTTGGCCTTGCTTAAACGTGACTGGGAGTCCATTTATGAAATCTCAAAACTAACTGGGAACCTTTAACACAACGAAGATGGAATATGATAACTGTGTACTCATGCTCGTTTGTCCGCGTGTGAGTATGTCTGCCTTGCTTATCTGTGTGGTATATTGTGACCGGATATCAGTCTTAGCGTAGACATATATAAGCCCATCGCTGAACAACATTTTCCTATTTGTCCGTAATGTCTTTTTTATAAAATAAATTTGCAAGTGCGGGCTTATGGTCCACTAGAAGGGTCAAATGACGGCTCAAAAGCATCTTCTGAAATTTCATTATGGCTATGAAAATAACAAAAGCCTCCTTCTCGATCTGTCCGTACTTGAGTACCACAGATGTTAACAATCTTGCTGCATGAGAGTTAATCTTTTTTTCGTTGTTAAGACATATATGTAAAATTGTGGCGAAAAATCAAGGGTTTTAGGCGTCCGCTGCAATGAAAATCTTCAGATCCGGGTTGAAGTGTTTTAGCAGTAAGTAAAAATTCAAAATTATTTTCATTTCTATAAAAGCTTGATGACATTCTCTAGACCAAGTTAATTTGACATCTTTTTGAGAAAATCAGTTATCAGGACTGATATATTTTTTTTGCAAATTAACACCCACAAAGGTATAAATTACAAGTAACATGAAAATATTTAGAGTTTTGAAATGAATACTGTTAAACATATGTTCAGTTTTTAAGAAAAAACTACTTTTTCTTGCAGATAACATTTTTAAGATGCTTCATTGCCAATGCCTTGGAATGTTGGTGATTGCAACTACATGCGGCGACGTACCTTTCAATCTTGCTGTCGGCATCCTTGCAAAATCGGCAGCCCCACCAAGTGCAAGCTCATCAGCATGAAGTTATTATAGTTGAGGAGAAAAGATACGACTTTAAACATAATTATTGAAAAAAACGTTTGGTCCTGATGGGCAATGAACCTTAATATTACACGATAACATATGGTACATACGATTTTCGTTTAAAACTTTATTTAGTCGACATATATCGCATCAGTGGTTCAAGGGACATATATATAATAAATGCAAACGTAAGGATAATGATCATTTCAAAAAAACATAAGTTTTCCTTCTTTTTAAGTATTTATATATGTAAGAGGTAAAACAAAGTTGATCCTGTGAAATGCGAGCTGCAGTTCTCGATCTCATGAGAATAAAAGGAGTATTATATATACTCAATGCGAACGATAGGAAGAGGAATTTCATAAGGACTTCAGTGAACGAAAAAATAACCAAACATTGTTTCATTAGTATTCAATGATATAAGTGACTGCTTCTTTTACACTACTTGTTGGTTATTTTCCAATAGTAAAATCGGAGAAATATAATCATGGTGCCTGCTTTTAAGAATTGATTTAAGCGTTAAACTGAGTCAACAAAAATATATCACTTCATTTTAATATTGTGCAACTATCCAAAATAATGTGAATTTAAATAAAACGAAAAGCGTGTGAGCATAAGAAGTCATATAATTGTCCTTAATGAGACTTTGTTATCTTAAAGCTGAAATTTTCCTCATCTCTTTTGGTTGTACAATGCATGAGTAAAATTGTGAATGTCGGCAACGGTCCGTATGCTGTATGCCATAAAAACATGCGCGGGATTTCAGGGTTGAGCGTGAATTTATTTACAGCAAGGCTGAGTTATGTTGCATTTCCGCAAATTCTTCTACTTCAATAACTAGGTCTAGCCTACAAATTATATGGGACTTCCACATGTATACATGGCCGCAGAAACCGACAAAGCTACGCACGCCACAAAATAGGTGTTTTTATTCTAACTTCTACTCAGTTTACCCGGGCAGTAGCCCCATTTGCAAGGGGACATTAAGTATAACTGAAGTTCTCCTGCCAGATATACCATATATATAGAAATTATTGAATATGACAAGTGAGCTCATTAAGCAGTTACTAGCTACATTTGCCATTAATTTTGGTACATCGGTATAATTTTATAACGCAAGAGATTTCCTTTAGCGGAAAATTCCTAAACGTGAGGATAGATTTCTCATTATCCATCTTATTAGAACGTGCCAGTACCAAACGTTATAATACGGCACATTCCTAGGAAATTGATATTAGGAACAATATATAAAACATAAAATTCAAAAGTCATAACTTAAAATGTTCAGGCAATATTAATTGGTAATGACTGCAGAAACAGAGTAAAGTGTATCATTGTCAGATGAATAGTCTTTTATCTGACAACTTGTGTTTGTACAATGTCCACATTTAAACGCATTTAGGGTATAACACAGCCAATGCAAGTTAAATGCACGTTAGAATCTCATCGCAATCGATCTTTCAAACTGTTGTCCTATTCCTTAAAATTAGTCTTAAAAGTACACGAAGCAGCACATCCAGTTATTTTTGGATTTTTTTAGCTTAACTTTCTCAAAAAACAAAGATATCATTGGGTCATTTGAACGCCGTTCGTTTAAGGTCATTCCAAATAAATACCTAAACACGCTGGCATACAAGCAAAATGATCCTCATTTATATCAATCTCCTAACAGATGTCCACGTTGCTTTTGCATGTGTCTGTGAGTATTTAATATTTAATATTCTTTGATAAGCCGATAAAATAGATTTCGCATTTTTTTCTCTTAATACGACTGCAATTAACCGATAAAACTTGCCTAGACATCTGTGTAATAACACCTTTACCATACTTTTGTATAAGTACTAATAAAATTAAAAATTAAAATTAAATTTACCGATAAAAAATAGTACAATAAAAAAATTTGTGCTTAAGCGATGCCGAATAATTTCAATCCTTATGAATAATGAAGTGCATAGGCCACACGCTAAATAGCATGCTTTTGAAAAGCGTTTGCTTTGTCCTTTTCGTGACATTTGACTTAATTATTTCGACAAGGTTCAAAAATATATATATATAACAATAATTGAATGTACTAATGATATTTTTTTAGCTTTAAAAGAAGAACAGGCTTGTCCTATTTATGGAAATGGAACAAAAACGGAAACTTTTATAAGGAGTCTTTAACACTTTAAGGAGAAATCCATTGGACATTAATAATTTTGTAAATACCTATATGAAATTTCCCTCAAAAATATCCAAATCAACTTAATTTCTGAATGCGTTCTGTTAACACCATCAGAAATATGCAAATGTTCAGGTGCAGGGCTAACATTTTCGCCAGCGTCTTAACGGTTATGCGAAAAGTAAGTCTTACATTTCGCTAAAGGTGAAAAT
Organism: Schistocephalus solidus; assembly: GCA_017591395.1. Classification (NCBI taxonomy): domain Eukaryota; kingdom Metazoa; phylum Platyhelminthes; class Cestoda; order Diphyllobothriidea; family Diphyllobothriidae; genus Schistocephalus; species Schistocephalus solidus. Next base: position 48,137 of record WEDG01000740.1, on the reverse strand, counting down.
GAATATTTAAATATTTATACTAATATGTTGTATGAATTCAAACACCAACGCGTAGCGCCTTAGTTTCCTTCATTTAGCAATCCTTACTATTTTTCAACAAGCTTAATCGTACGCTAGATATAAAACATATATTTTTCAGCTTATGAATTTTTTTAATTATTTCCTGATGGCAAAATATTAGCAAAATCTGTCTTCTTCAATACAATGATAGCAAACTGCAATTTCCTTTAATCAAATAATGCATTGCCTGTAATGTTTTATCTAGGAAAAATGGCATGTGTGCTTCATATGTAGTCATAGTTGAGACAAAAAAACAAAAGTTGCGTTGATTTTTCAAAATGCCATTATTCTTCTTGTCTACGGTAGCCTTAAATTTAGAAAGATAATTCACAATTCATTTGCCATATCTGTGCAATATAATTAATTAACAAACAATGTCTAGAACTTCATTCTTCTGCATAACTTTTAAATTTACGTCTGAAAAAAAACCTTTCAAATCACGTTTTGATTTACCCAAGTATAAAATGTTTTATGTTTCCTGCTGGAATTCTCAATTTTATCATGAGATGAAATAGAACGTTTAGCAGTTAGCTGCTTATTAAATTTTAAAGAAAGAGCGATTTCCTAAAATTTTCGCTGGGTAATTTAGTTGTTATGCATACGTTGAAGACTCATTTTACAGCACATCACATATTTGTGTAATCAGAACTTGCCTGATGCCCATCTACTGTGATATTGACATTAACTTACCAGCTATGCTTGAAGGCTAAGCTGTGCTACGTTTATTGCATAGGGCAAACCGGTGACGTCGCCGATCAAGATGGTTGCATTTTTATTGGTTTAATTATTGACAGGTGTTTAAAAAGCCCTACTTCCTTTAATATCAAACGTTCAAAAATATTTTTTTATTATTTTGTTATTACAGTTTTTATTCTCTTTCTATGAGTTTAGAATACTATGCGGTGTATTGCTTAAAGTAAAAATGTTACTGTCAATTTGCCATTCTTTGGTTTAAGACTTATTCTGTCCTTAAATCCGAAGACGACTGGCGTACTCTTGTCAACTTAAAAGACATTGACGCCTTTGTTTACGCAAACAAAAGTGATATGGCGATGAAAGTAACACGACTATCGTTACATACGGAAAAAATTGCAAACATAATCTTCGCTGTTGCCATGGTAGCCGAAGCCCATAAGGAGAAACCGCTATTGTTGAACAAGGAGATACAAAAGTTTGCAGCGGAAATGTTTATAAACAAATTTGCGTTGCCATCATGTAAAATGAAAACTGACAGTCGGACAGTCCCACGAATCGGATAAACTGTTATTTTAAAGGCAGTTGGTGTATACGCGAATATCAAATTACTCTCTGGATAAAAAACTTATTCTTGATCCTCATTTTCAATCAGGAGGGCACAAGCGTGATGTGTACGCAATTTGTTTTTGCGTGAACACAAATGCTTTGCATTTTCTTAGTTTCATTTAAGCACGCCACCAGCTTCAGATCCACAAAACTGTTAACACTAACCGATGTTTTTGAGGAATTGTAAAAAACAAGCATAACATATTATGCTTCCCAAATGTCCACCATAATACCTTGGGATTTACTAAGCAAAAAGCAGCAGAAATGGAGCTCTTAATGTTTATAAAAATGACAGAGATAAAAGAACATATAATGCCATAGCCGGTCCTTCAGTTAAGAAAGTGACATTCTTATTAATATGTAGTTGCTGATAGAGGCTGTTCCTTCGAGGACAGTTCGCCAAAACAAAGGGTTCTTGGAGGCCTAAATTCGTGCAAGATTCTTAGTCATACTTCACGGCCGTCAGTTTTTTAACCCGTGCACTCATCTGCCATACAATATGCATTGCTTGGATTAAGTTAAATTAACCAAATTGGCCACTTCTGGAAGCAATAAGTGTACTATGGTTCCATAGTCAGTGTCGGTGAGCCGTGAAATCATCACTCAGGCATTCCACACGTCAAAATGTGTTCCGCGAGTTATAGTTCATATTTCCAAATAATATAATTATCACAAATAGAGGCAACTATCTCTGATGAAGTGGAGTGTCAATAAGTGTTATGGGTATATGGAAGCATAGAGACGGCATTTTATAATGCAAAAATACTAAGTTAACATAATACACTATCTGACGCTAAAAAAGAATATAGTTTATCCCATTTTCCATCAAAGTGTGGCAAAAAAAAATCCATTTAAGCGATCCCGTATTATTTTCTCATAAAACATTATATACATCATCGAATCACGCATTATCGTGCAATATGGACAAAATTAGTTTTATTGAGAACCTGTTGCAATTCCTGCCAAGCATCTGAATATAACAAGTAATGTTTGATTATTATTCTAAGGGATTTTTATATTAAGGAGCAAGTAAACCACCTGCACACATAATGAGAACTGCTGATTGGCAAAAGGGTTTTCTCTCAAAGCATTGACATTGCGAAATGGACATTCTTACGGAATGCCTTTCAAATTAAGCCAAAATAAATTTATTTATTTAGAATACCTTATTACATACTGCCATAGACAAAACATAGAAAGACCTTGAGATAAGGTTAATGGTTTAGATCCCGACAATGCTAATATTGAGGATTATTTCAGGGCATGCTGGTTCAAATCATACAAGCAGAGGAGCAGAGAACTATTCTAGTGACCGACAAGTGAGTACAATGGACCAACATATTGACAAAAGTAAGTTTTTGTTGTTTGCTTCACACGAAACCTAGTGCATAAGACGCTCAATACATCATAAGCAATTGTATATTGCTGCAGAATTATAATCACAGTACGCTGAGTTTTCAGGTTAACCATTGCATAGAATTTGCAGATAAAATCTGAAATGCAGTATTTATCACCACATACTTAATTTAACAAAATAAAGGTACAGTAAATTATTCGGCATTGTTGATGCTTTTTGCTCGAGCCTATAAATATTTTAACAAAATTAAAAAGTAAAAATGACAGTTCATTGTTCAGTTTTGTATCCGTCAATGTGGGAAAAGCTAAGCGTTTTACAGTTCAATCGTCCATTCGGTCAATGTCCTTTGCGTACTCTAAGGTATAATGGTGCATTGGGGATTAGTATTGCTTGATATCAGTATGAGCAGACTGGTGCTGCATCTACCGTGCATCTTCCATGCCATTTTTCTGCCAGATGGTCAGCACAAGGCAGTCACTTCTACAATATACGTTATGCAATATTAAAAACGTTCTTTTTTAAGTGTCAATAACGCGAAGGCTAAGTCATCTTTATGTACATCGTTTTCTTCAAATCCTTCAAGTGTATAAATCCTACTTTATTTTTCGTCAATATGTCGCTGTCATAAACTGATACATTCAGCTTTTTGGAAAGGATTTTCTGTTTAACAAATCGGGCATAAATGAAGGTCGAATTGCTTACAAAATGGGAGACTTAAAACTGAATAAAGACTATCCTGTTTTGGTATATTCTCCTTTAAAGCAAGAAGTTATCTTTAGTTTATTGTGCAATTTGCCATTTAAATACACAAATATGTTTGTGATTCCTGTGCTGCATGCTCAGCGATAAACGTTGCCTTCTCAAATTTCATTTTAAACCTAATCAGTTCTGATAAATGTTTAACACTCACCTTCAAGACTCCAAAGTGCAAAGGAATAATTTAAAAAAGCCAAGCGTAACATTTCTGGAAGAGTGGGTTTCATAAAAAACTAGCTTATGCTACGTTTGAAACAGATCTTAAGAGAAAAAATGCACATATCGCATGCTTGCATTTCATTATCAACACGTAAGCTGAGCAATATATATATATTTATGGTTAAGCAGCGAAATGACTCATGGAACCAGATTCTGAAATAACCTAAATATATGTCTCAATCAACACAATATTCTTTAAAAAAATACGTAAATTAATTAAGTTTGCGATTATCCCTTTACTACTATAAATTTTTTGCACTTTAATCGTGAGAAAAACACTTTTTTACGTCGAGCCTATGTGCAACTGAACTGGAGTAAACACAGATTTGAAGTTTATTTTAGTTTTATATACATAAAGCCAAAATAAAACAGTTTTTGACAACAACAAGTGCAAAATATGTTGAAATGCTCATTACCAAAATCACGTTTCTCTTTAAAAACGCTCAAAAAACTGTACATTCTAAGCAAAGCTTTTAGTTAAATCACACATAATGTTTGGTGGGTAGGATCTTATAATTTATCTGATGATCTAACAGCAAAACCTTTCTTTTTCGCAACTTAAAAAAATATGCGAAATTTTCTTTCATACACAAAATCGCAGATAAAGCCAACAATCTGTGTGCATGCGGAATACCCTATTTAGTACTAAAAACTCGCAGCTGCCAACTCGACTAGCAGCACAATGCTGCCTTCCGACTTGAGGTATCAGTTGCTCTTGAAAATGAATTTTTATTCTACGGTATACTGTTATTTTTAACGGGTAATTTACTAATCCCTCAAGATCGAACCCGATAAAGTACTTAAAATCTTAGTTATCAAAGATCACGTGAAAAGCCTGCATTTAAAAAGAAAACTAATCTCCACGCAAGCCTAAATAAAATTATTTTGTCTAACTTAAGTGCTAATCTGGACGGCCTTATTATCTCGATTAATTTAGCTGAGCTATCACTCGCCAACATTTATTAAAAACATGTCTAATCAGACCAATTATTTGTGCATACCGATGTGGTTTCATCATTGCTTTCTCTACCGTTTATTTTGAATGAATCCAAAGCGACACGAGCTTTGCTTGATCATTGCTCCCCCATCTTATCAGTGTTATGAATGACATAGTAATCGCATTTTCATATTCAGGAACAGTTTATCAATTTCCATTAGACGATTATCTTCCACGGATGCATAAGTACAAAGCTCTCGAACAAGCAATTATCTTCTGTGAATGCTTATTGTCAAGCGTTCTTGTTGACGAGTACTTGTAAATGGCAACTGTGCGGAAAAAGGTCGTGTCTGAGTCTAATTGAAAGAATTCATATATGGCGTAATTTTACACTATATTGTAAACATGCGCTAGACTAACGCACTGTTGACCGACTAATCGCATTTGCAAAATGCAGAACGGTTGATCAAATTATATAAAAAAATTGGCTTTCTACTTTGCAGGCCAGAAAGCCATATTAATCTACTAATGAACGGGTATGATAAAAACGTTATTTTGGTTGTCGAATAGTGGCTTCATTACGCCGTCCACACCCTAGAAAGGACTTTTAATTCTAGTTTAACGAGCCCGGGAACAAGGGTAGAGGTCGGAAATATGTCATGTATGATTATTCGTGGCCAGTTGCACCCACATAGATAATTTTACACCGTGTTGTTTGCATGCGTTCTGCTAATTCGGTTTGATGATAACATTTGGATCTCTGCCTATGATGAACACAATAAGATCATCGTCTTAATTAATCGCCGTCCTACCTCCTCTATAAAATAGGCAATCAACCTTGACGTTTGAGGATTTTCGTCTTTGGGAGTTTAAAAACGAAAGAACGAATCCTGAAACTAATATATTATTAATGCAGATGGCAATTGCACGCTTGTCGGAATAAGAAATATATTCCTTTGAGCTTACGAAATGTCTCTGACTTCTGATGTCAAAGACAAAAGTAGCAAATATAACATTTTTATGCAGAAAAGGCGAATCATATTATGTAGTACTAGAAACGAACATTGCATTTTCTCTTAAGTATTACCCAGTTTATACGCGATGGACATTGTTCATTGCAGTTCGTTAAAAATTGTTTTATTATATCAACTGGGCAACAAAGTGATTACATAATGTATTTGCTTCTGCGTTTTACAAACATTTTATCCCTTATATTTACCTATTTGATGTTCAGCAGGACACGTCTGTTTAGTCAATATAAAATTGAACACGTCATAATATATGGCGTACTTCAATTTCGTCCCCAACAGCATAACAAAATTATCAGTCAATAGTCAATTACTAATTAAATGTTGCCTGCAAATCCCCCTTATAGTAGGAAAAATAATTGTCTAGCAGCTTTTCAAATAATTTATTTTATTATCTTAAAAAAACTTAAAAACGTTTGATCGTTGAATGCAGCATTCACAAGTTTCTACGTCCCGAAAAAAAACTGTCAGATTATCCTCTCTTGTTCAGAAATGCCTTCCAAATACCTTTAAGAAAGCCTCTAAACAATACATAGCCTGCTCATTTAAACACCTTGATACAACATTGCATCGTTATTTCCTCCCTATTGTCCAGAACCTCAGTGTTATATTCTATATTTTGGAATGAGGATTTGATGCACGCGTGCACTATTCATCAATTACTGCATTAATATCGGCAGTCGTATTTCTTAGGTCAACTGATTGTAAAAACCCGTAGGCCACGTTGTTTAACAGAAAATTATGCAAACAAGAAGGCACAGAAAAATCTATGGAAAAAATACATATTAAATAATATATCTTTACAACAATTATTTACGCAATTTTATTGACCAATGCTGTAATGACCGTCAATGTTATTGGAAGACTTAATTTTACTTACACAAATAATGCTTACATTTTTTGAAATGTGCAGTTTAAGGATACTTATAAATTGTATTATTTTTAAAAAAACATAGTAGAACGATAATTCTATAAATTAAGCAGTTGTCTAACATGTTCCTTCAATTCAAGAGTGCTCATTCAAAAACGTTCCCTAATTTCGTTTTTTTACTTGGGTGTACATGTTTAAGCCTTTCGGGTCACTCATAGGAATAAGCGATGAACAGGCATCCGGTTTCTGGCATGCAGCCTCAACTAAAGGATATGGAAAAATATATCCATGGCTTAATGTTGGCCGCATCCCTTTCAAATATCGTAAATATGGACTGTTCAGTTTTTGGAGACGGCTGATGGTCGACAATTAGCATTCAACGCATGACCAACTGTGATGCGCTGGAATTAAATCTTTGGTTAAAATAGGGACGCCTAAACGTGTAAATTGAAAGGTTTTAATAAATTCTTCTGATTGAAACTTAGCGGTTATGTTGTCATGTTTACCTGTGGTACTCCGAGATAATATGTAGGTTAGTCCTGGTTAGTGAAATAGAAGTAGCCATGCTGTAACCAAATAAGCGCGCCAGCCAGAAATCCCGCGCAATTTTTTTAGGCAAAAAGCGGACGGACCGTTGACGACTATCATATTTTACTCATACATTGCTCAATTAAAATATGTGAGGAAGATCTCATCTTTAAGTATAATGTAAGGACAAATATATGACTACTTTTGCTCACAGATTTATTAAAATTCACATTATTTTGGGAATTTGCACACCATTAAAATGAAGCGATTTATTTTTTGGCTAAGTTAATCGCTAGAATCAATTCTTCGTAGCAAGCAACATAATTTTTTTCCTGCGGATAAACAATTTTAAAATAACCAGCAACTATTGAAAAAGAGGCAGTCACTTTTTAAATTGAATACAAACGAAAACGTATTTGATTATTTTTTTACGGATGTCCTAATGAAATTCCAATGCGTATCGTGCACATCGATATATATAATTCTCTATTAATTATCTTGAAATCTAGAACCGCAGCTTGTTTATTAGTGAATTTACACTGTTTTACCTCTAACATATATAAATACTGAAAAAAATGTAAACTTATGTTTTTTTAGAATAATCATTTCCCTATCGTTTGTTTTTATTTTTTATTTGTCCTTTGAATCACTGATGAAAATATTTGTCGATCAAATAAATGTTTAACTGAAAAAAATATGGCGTAATATGGTGTCGTGTAATATTTAAGTTCATTGCCCACCAACACCAAACAATTTTGAATAATTATGTTGCAAGTCTTGTCTTTTCTACTCAATTATAATAACTTCCTGCTGATGAGCTTGGTTACTGTGGGGCTGCCTACTTTACAAGTATGCCAAAAAAGAAGATAGATAGGTACTTCGCCGCATGAAGTTGCAATAACCAACATTCCAAGGCATTGAAAATGAAGCATTTTTAAAAATAATCCACTAAAGGAAAGTAATTTAAATTAAAAACTGAACATATATTCTGCAGTCTTCATTTCAAAACTCTAGATATTTTAATGTTCACTGTAATTTATACATTTATGTGTGTTTTTCTGCAAAAACTGATATCAGCCCTGATAAATGATCTTCTCAAAAAGATGTGAAATAAACTTGGCAGAATCATTCTCACGTGGACTAACGGGCATGAGGAAACAGTTATCATGTCCATCTTCGTTGTGAAAAAGGTTCCCAGTTAGTTTATGGATTTCATTCATGGACTCCCTGTCACGTTTAAGCAAGTCTGAAACTCAACCCAAAATGATCCACTATTGAGACAAGTCCGTAACCAGCATCTTACTTAGTGGCCTTCACAAATCTTAATGATTGGAGAACTTATATTGAAAAATACATTCCATGTTCACGTTAGTAACTCTATCCTGTCCTTCGAATGAGTAATTGTTCAACAGAAACGTCAATCAAGTATCATGAGGCAGTGTTAAACAGAATATCAGAACACCAATCGCAAAAAGCCTTTTGCTTGAAGTTATATGTACAGGCCTCACATTGACCCACAAATCGAACTGTTGGCCTACTCTTACCAAAAGTATGCCCTTGCTTCTCAAGTCATGGCCTGTTCCACTAGCCCCATAATCCAGTGTTCACATTGTATATGTTGGATCGATCAATGGCCAGAACTTACTTATCACTGTCGGCGCGTACAAAAAAGTACCTGCAACGCATGACAGCCGAAGCCACAGTCAACAATCTTTGGACATTGTTCAGCAAATTTGGTGGTCCAATAACTTAGGTGATCGAAAATCGAGGGCAGATTATATCACCCGCCTTCAACTGAGCCTGCAAGAAACCAGGAGTTTAAGACCTGCATTTACCACCATATCACCTGCAGTCAAACGAACGGGTTAAATCGATTCGCTGGCACGTTCAAGTGAGATCTCTAGAACACAAAAGTGGAGAAGATTACAGAAGATGTTGAAGAAAAAATACGGCTGAGCTATCGAGAAAAAAACAAACCCGAACGCTCAAAACGAAGTCGACCCTGCAGAAGCCTTGATGTAGATAAAGCATCACCCGCCATTTGACGTAATTCATTCACCGTCACCTGTCAGTAAAGGTGATAAAACAGTACCGTTATGATTTATGCATATACTGTTTGCATATATTGTTTCTCAAACCACTTGCGTCAGAATTTACCCTATCATATTATAATATCTGCAAGTTCAAATAAGATTAATTACAGGAAATATATCCTCGCCGCACGTCTTAAATATTTCTCGCTATAATAAATCTCACGCACTCAAACATTTAACCAATGCACCAAAATGTATTGCAAAGGTAGCTATGAACTGCTAGATTATCTCAGTTGTCGTATTCAATACTGTCTGTCTATATGGTATATCTGGCTGGAGTACATGAGTTATACGCAATGTCCGCTTCCATATGTGAGCTACTTTCCATGCTAACCTAGAAAAAGTAAAAAATAAGTTTATCTTCTAATGCGCGCAAAGACAAACTTTTTCAGCCTAATCGGTTTATGCTTTCATGTATACGTGTGGTAGTCCCAGTTAATATGGAGACTGGTCCTGGTTATTGAAGTAGGTGACTGTGCGTTTAATTCTAAATTACTCGGACTTGCTCTAACCAAATTCGCGTGCAAGCCAGAAATCAAACATATATATTTTCGGGCACACAGCAAACCGACTGATTTTTGCACCAATTGTCTCCTCATTGCGAAATTGGACACCTCTCTGCATAAAAAACGAGACAGCTAGAGCTAAACCGGTGCTTAGGGTTCAAGAAACCGGTAAAAGAACTCAGACGTGTAAGTGATACGCGTGTAAGCAGAGAGTCAGTAAATTATATCTGTGCAATAAGTAATTGCTGGTTGCTCAGGCCCGACTCATTTACAGACCACGCAATTGATAATAAAATAAAACACTTATTACTGTAACAGTTCCAAACATGATACACAACGTTGTCAGTCCAAAGGATCCACTTATATATCCAATGTAGTTGTAAGATAATAAAATACAATAAGTGAAATATGATCTGTATTAACTGCATCTGGATGCGCATCTGCGATTGGTTCGCATTGACGCTGACACGCAATCTGACGCTGGTTCGCATTGCTGCTATCTGAGGCTGCAATAAACTCGAGACAAACTCAAAATAGATGAGTTCTATTGTTTATGATATGTTTAATATCTGACCGCATTTGGTGCTAAAGTGTCAGTGGGTCTCAGGTACTTGTCCTTAGTTGACGCTTGCAAATATAGGTGGTAATGTTTTCTGCGTGCTGCGTTCTTATCGGTTAGTTTAATACCGTAATTTGTGTATGCTTACCAATCTTCGCCTAGATATAAATTTAAACTTTTCCGTTACTTAATTACTATAGAGTTAGCATATCTATGGTCTTACGATCCTACTAATTGATCAGGGGCCAGTATATAACGAGAACGCATTTAAATAGACCACATACGACGTGGAAGCTGTGTCTCAGAAATTTGCTGCATAATAATTTTTAATGAGTTGCATACTTGAATAATGATTTAACCCACACACATAAAAATGAACTCTTGTAATGCATAAAATCGAAGGCATTTGATTACATCTGCAAACCGTATTTAAATATATTAGACCTGTTACCACACAGAATGGGGTTCTTCAATTTTCAAAGGTAATTAACACTGAACAACTGGCCAAGATAATGTCCGAAGGCTTTTAAATAACTATGAAAAACTTGAAGCGTATTGTAATCAGAACATAAACATTCAGACGATTGATATATTAACTGTAACTTCCGCTAGTTTTGATTGTCTGCTTGAATATTTCTGGACTCTGAAAACGACAAAGCCTGAAGCTTTGCCCAATTTTTAACCCTATTTACAAGAGTTTCACCATTTCCCCTATATAGATATTGAAAGTACAATTATACAAATACGACAGCTAGAATGAAAGTATAATGCAATCACATTTTTGTTTAACGGTGCATCATTAACAACACAAGCATCTGTATTTTATTTTTTTCAAAGAACGAGACCAATTGTACATATTTATACAGCAATTGCGTTCGCTTCAATTACCAGATTTCCTGATGTCATCTTTGCTCTCAAATGAAATGTAAATTAAATAAAGCATACTGGATTTGCAGGTGTTCCAGTTGAAATTCTCCGAACGAAATCAGAAGGACAAGCTAAGTCAATTGTTGAGATTTGCTTTTGTTCGAGCTCAGCAAACATTATAAAGCCAAACAGCAAGAAGTATTCGTATGCAGGAAACGGTTGACGTTGACCGCTTCAAAACAACGCAATAAACTTACTTTATAATATTTTTTTTTAATATTCTCCAAATATTGGACCGTTACTACAAAAGGTCAATATATTTTCGAGCATTAACTCTAAAACAACCAACGCTATTTTGGAACACTACGATATGTTTCTTTCTAATAAAGGTTTGAATAAACACATAAAATAAAAGCAAGGTATAGGTTCAAATGCTTAAAATTACTTAAAATCATGATGTTGTCAACTGCTTGTCAAGGATGATCTGGTACTTATTATGAAAAATGCCATTAGGCATATTAAACGAAAGGAATTTCGGGGTAATTGCCATTATTTTTTGTTAACGATTTCAATTGAAAATTGAAGTTTTATTTATTAATCACAGCTACAGTAATGTATCACGTTTTCTAAAAAGGCCGCTTTTTTGAAAAGTTGGGATTCATTAATCTATTAATATTGTTTACTATCTATCTTATGATTCTTAATTAATTTTCTTAAGTTTTTCACATGTGTAGATGGTGATTTGTGACACTTTGGATGGTCTATATTACACTTTTTAACTACAATTATATGACTTAGGATAGTAGTTTAACGGAAACCCAAGTTAAAAAGTAGCTTGTGCAATCCTAGTTAAACATATGTTTTAAAACACATATGATCGTGGAAAGCATGAAATCAAGTTATTGAATTGTTTTGTATACTCATTTGCAATATTTTCCAGAGCAGAGAGCTAGCTAAAATTTAGAAGTGGGGTTAAGCAAACAATTAGATTTTTGCAGTTCCCTGAATGAAAATAACCCTGTATTCAAAATCTTAACATATAGGTCACACAGTTATATCTAAGGACAAACAAATGACTACAAATGGTGTCGAAGTTTGCGATTTATTAACATTTGCATAATTATCAAAAGTCACGCTCCATTAAAATAAAGCGAGTCCTGTGTAGTGTATATTTTGATAATTCGTAGGTGTATGTTACATGACGATTGATGATTTAATCCGCTCTAATTAGCACGTCTTAGTAGCAAAAGCATCTCATACATTTGTAAGCAAATCCTTATCTTGGTTACTGTATCGCAATCTGAATGACGACCATACGACGTGCACGTTGATCAATGCTAGTTGAGCATATAATTTGAATAACAATATGTGGAGTAAGTAATATGAAAAAAGTAAACCAGTCGTTTAACCTACTGTCAATAATAAGTGCTTGATGGGTCAATTTGTCAATTCATGACCAGTAAACAGTTTGCGTCGTCTGTAGCAAGCACTTTACTTATTTCAGACTAGGCAGGTGCACTCAACGGTATAGTTGATGAGGTTTTTAACAGATATCCCGACTTAAGTCGACTTTTATCTCTGCGGGTACTCTAGCAGTCTAATTGTTCGTTAAAAAAGCTTAATGATGACTTAGGGAATGCACATGGCAGTCTTGGACAGAAATGGTCACTTTTTTGAAAATACTTGCTCTGTTACTGAATAGAATGCGGGAATATTCTGAAAACTTAATACTTTCAGCACTGAAAACCCGGCTGAAAAAAAAATAAAAAACTCATACTTATCAGCAGGATAGAACGTGTAAAATATTTATAATGCTTTGCAAATTAAATGAGGTACATTTGTTTATTTTTATGTCTGTCATGTTCACTATTTGACTCAGTTTTTGAAACCCTGATGACCGCAAATTTTCACAAAATTACGTTGAAACCCAGCTGTGCACCTAGATTCCAAATACGCAAAACGACTAGACACGTGAGAAACTCGGTGTATATTTAGTTCTTTTCTCACACATTTGGTCCATATTACTCCTTCATTAGATCCCAATGATCCATTTCAGGTAGTGTACTACACATAAGCCAGATTCGCTATGGCCTACGCCAACGGCTACTGGCAACAGCCTAGCTAGTGGTTATATTGCTAGAGGAACCCGCGCTGCGATATCAGAAAAAACTAATACAGGCGCACTCTTCCGTGGCTAAAGGGAACTTCGGAAGGTGTTCACACGCCGCCCCTTTTCCCCTCAGTAGTTGTTCAATCCGCGCACTTGGAAATGATGATGAGTCCCGTTTTTTGACCTCCAAACATCGCTTACACCTTACAAAACTGTCTCCTGTCCCTTATCCCTATGAACCCATAACACCGACATATCCTTGGAGGCAGCCCGGCAACGATCGATATAGACAAATAGACGCTTATAATCCCTTTTTAATTTTCATATAACCAGTAACCTTGTGATGGCCCGGGTCCAATGAAGAATTCCTGAAAGCATCTGTTCACCGATAACTCTTTTCAAGTGTAATTTTAATTACATTTAGCTTTCAATTTACATGGAATTGCCTTATTTATAAAGTTACGCATTGATTTATGGTTACTTTGCTGAAAAGCGATTACATCCTATTGTTAAGTTACAGTCGAAGACTTCCAATTAATAATAGTTAGCACCATTATGTAGACAAATATTTCGTTTTCAAAAAAGAAGGTAACTTGAGGGCTTTTACATGGTAAAATGGCAACAATGAGCCGTCACATATGGGATCTACTGCACGTGCATCAAAGCGCGATTATGAATTCCAGAATCCTAAATTCCTCTATTTTGGATACTACGCTAATGTGCAAGTGCATAAAAATGGAAATTGCATAGTAAGTGTGATAAATAAATTAAATGGAATTATTTTCTATCTTTTTATATGTATCGCCTTTGCCACACTTAAAGGATTCATGTGCACAGCTATCCTCCGATTTAGCGTCAATAGCGTTATATGTACACAAAATATGTTTGCATAATAGGATGCAGTCCCGATGCTCCAATATACCATAGCCACTTAATGGCACGCTTCTTTATCGGAGATGGTGGCCTCTTTGTGTGATAATTACTTGATCGTGAAATGTGAGCTGTTACTCGCAGAACACTTAATGACGTGTGGAATGCCGTCCTGATGCTTGTTCGGCTCAATCGCACTGACTTGGGAATCGGCTTCATTTGCCCGCTCCCAGCAGTGGCCAATTATGTGCACCAAACTAAATCTGAGCAAAAAATATGGAAAAGGCAAATCATAGCACTTCTTCTTAGGCTGATAGCCAAGATGTCTGACTGAAGCAGCTTGCACGAATTTCGTTCTCCAAGAACCTTATGTTGTGGCGAACTGTCCTCGAAGGAACAGCTTGTATTAGCAATTTTAAATAAATAAGTCAGTTGCACTCTTAACTGGAGAACCAGCTCTTTTTCTGCCGAAAGTATTATGCAGGACATTCGGGTGAACATTCAATCTTACGTCGTTCCTACAAATCCACAAAAATCGACGTTTACTGTAAATGGCTCTATGCATCTAAGGTTGGTGACGTGCGCAAATTTAAGCTAGTCAATAAAATGCACATAAAATCATACAAAAAAACGTTCGTTAACATAACATGCTGGCACCCTCCCGATTCAAAAAAACAAGAAAACCACATTTCTACACAAACTGCCCTAATAATAACAGTCTATCTGTGTCGTGGGACTGTCCGACTGTCAGTTTTGTTTTTGACAAAATGGACGCGCAACGTTTTTTTATTTAAAATGACCGCTTATCACTTTTGTATCTCATTCTTTAACAAAATGTGTCTATCTTAATGGTTTTTCCGCGTTGCTTTTATCCCAGTATCATTTTTGATTTCGAAAACAAGGGCATCAATATCTTTCAAGTTGACAAATGTTCTTCATTATTCTACTCTGTTATGAGACAATTGGTCTGAAACCAAAGATTAGCAAATTTACAGTAACACATTTAGCATTAACAATACACCAGGTAATATTTTAAACTCGTAGAAAAACAATACAACAAAATGTCCGAAAAAATGTAAACATTATTTTGGTCCAGTAAAGAAAACGGAAGAAATTATTTTGTTTTGAAATACATGCACTAAGCAAGGTTTGTTTTAAACTATAGCTTTTACTCAAACTAATGAATACGCAACCGTCATGATCGGCGACGTCTCTAGTTTGCCTTATGCAATGGTATCGGTGGTGGCTCAGGCTTCATTCATTTAAATTTCAACATTGGTTAAGTGAAAAAACAGTACAATTATTGATGCAATTGCGTGCATGATGCACATAGGTGTCTATTTAAACAAACCACTTATAATACCTACGTAATCGTGATTTAAGTACACGACCTGAATAGGCCATGACCTTTATAAACTGTATTTCATTGCGCCTTTGCGATATATCGGTCATCCATGACTCTTGTTCGCATTGCTTTATCTAAAGCGGGTTTAAACTCGCAACAAACACAAAAGAGATGAGTTCTGTTGCTTATGATATGTTTCATATCTGACTAAACTGAGTGCAGAAGTGTCAGTGGTTCTCAGCAGACGAAAATATTTTCCGGGTCCTTATTCTTAACGATTTGTTAAAAACGGTACTTCCTGTATACTCACCTAGATTCGCTGCGGTGTTATTTGAACTTGTATCTGATCACATTTACTATAGTGTTAGAAAATCGTCCTGTCTTATCATACTGTTAAATTGGCCAACGGTCAGTGATGATTGAGAACGCTCTATGTGCACGCATGTGAACTCTTAGTTGCAAGATTCCAGCAATGGAGTGTCTTGTTTTACGTGTGTTAAAACCCATGTCGCGAACATTTTTCTCTATTGAATTTTAACAATTTTTAATAAATTACGTCTCCCCATTTTACTGTGCCTCTACCGCTTCCTTATGTGTAGAAAATAATTTTAAAACGTTTAAAAACTGTAGAATGTGCTGCTGCAGCATAAACGATTATATGTCATATTGACAGCTGCAAATAGTGACCAGCTTGCATCTTGTCCGTTCTACAGATTCCAGCGCGCATCAATCAGTGAAATGTTTTATGTTGTCCAAGCACCACAAAAAAATAAAACCTCTAGTTTTTGTATATTAAAAAAATACTTGAAATCGGTTTTGTTTATTTTCATTGTTTATGTACAAAGTGCAGGCTTTTATGTGCAGACATTTTTTTTTTAAAAAATAGGAAACCTCCATTGAATGACGTTTTAGAAGTCAAAATTATTTGAAGCATGCATTATTGAACAACTTTCGAGGTTGCTTTACTTATTTTGGCCTTAAACTTCTGTATATTTTAATCTACCCATGTACTTTGCATCATTGACAGCTAGCTCATACATTCTTTCTCCGCTAATTACACTTACCCTATTAGTTATTGGTTCAAGCCGCATTTTCAGCATTCAAACTTCTGGATCACCTCATATATTCTCTGAGGCCTATCCTGCATTCGAAACAAAAAAAGTTCGTGTAGACAAAAGCCTAAATTTATCCAGTTTTTCAACCGTAAAAATATTCTTATTCATAGTAAGTGATAATAATTGCGAGGTTTTTAATCGCAGCATATAAATCTTTTTTTCACTGTTTTTTTCCGGTTAGCAGGCTTGCCCACCAATTTCTTATTTTTACTTCATGGCGATTGCGTTTCTCAAATATCAGTAAGATAGGATAAGCTTTTACTTGACTAAGATACTTTAACTTTGTTTCCTTATGTATATGTTATCTCTCTTGCTAGATTTAAAATCAATTAATTTAATAAAAAACATTATTTTACTTGATTTCAGGTAGTGTCATAATTTTGTAAGTGACGACGGCTTATTTTTTTCGATTCAGTCATCTTATATTATTCTTTTTGACACAGATGACACATACGGTTCATCAGCCCTGATAAGTCCTACGACTAAATAATGATTAAAAATACTCTTCCCTCAAACCCTTAAAGACAGCAGCGTTTTTAGGTTCATAATTTATGCACACTCCTGCAGATTGTATCGCGTTATGTTTATACAGGTTTATCTAAAATCAAGCTCTTGATACTTAGTACGTTGCTGGCAAAATATATCGTTTGCGATTAGTTTTCTATTTTTAAACTGTTATCCCACAGTTAATAATAAGTGTCCTTCAGAATACATTTTTTTAAATTCACATTAAAAAAAATCAAATTAATGGGCCGATTCGATTGTTACGCTCAGCACAAAAAGTTTCTCAAATTAGCATATTTTTCTGCAACACATTATGATATTCATTATATTGATTGTTGCATTTTTTTGTATGCGCTCCATATGAACTCGTTCGGTGTCACTCAACAATCTTAATATATTTTTTTTATTTTGCAGTTTGAAACTTATGAGACAAATGAGTTCATTGAAGATATTAACTATATCCGTGTGCCTATGGTCGATCACACTCTCAAGGAGAATTCGTATAGTTGTAGTTAATGCAATGACTGTAAAAGCCGATATGTTTTTATATTAAATATTGACGTATTATGGATGGAGCAAAACATAAAGACAACTTGTACGTACATATTGGAAGAGGTAACTAAAATATAGTCGCTGAAAAATCAAAATAATTTTATAAAAATGAAAATAAACAAGCTTTGAAATGCCTGAATATGATTTTTAAGGTGCAGAAATTAACGGCTACCGTTCGGTCCTCATAGCTCATAAGCAGAGGGCGTTGGCTGTACTGAACCCTATGTCTTGTTGTCAAAGTTTTTAATTGCACTTATACCGCCTGCATTTTTACAACTGAGTCTCATGATTATTTTCATATACCAAAACTTAATGGTATTTATTCTTCGCAGGTGGCGAGTGATAACTCCCTGAATAATGTGAAATTAACTTAAGTACGCCCAATGATCGTTTTGTGGGCCCTTGAAGTCATTTGATAAAAGCTATTTTTCAGTTTTGCCATAAGCAGTATGTGTCTTCATTGGAAAAGGGTTGCACACAGTTCAGAAGCTTTCCACCTTCCACCCTGAGGCCAAAAAAACCACTGTCGTGGCGTTAAACGTATTGCATCAATTATTGGATCTGAATTAGTTTTGGGCAGAGCCATTACGTCGGAGAATCCAGAAGATAACTCTGGACACAAATGAGCAGGCATGCAGCTGCACGGATTGAGAAAGGCACAAGATCTTCATTTGAAGCCCATTTGACATAACTCGGCCATATTTCAAAGTTAAATGAGGCAAAACTTTAAAACCGCATAAGCCGAGAGCTGATTGAGTCCTGGTTGATTAACTAGCGTAATGAACAACTGCTCCCATATTACGTTTCGAGGCATCGCCTGAACAGCAACTGTGTTTCTTCGGGATGAAATGGATGAAAACACCTCTAATGGCAGAAAGACAAAATGTCGGGATATGATCACGCCTTGATCCAACATACATGATGAAATTACGGCAAATATTCAATCAGACTTGGACGGCCAAGCTAGTTTCGCATTAATTAGTAACCATTGCAGTGATCACGAAGGCAGCTAATTGTAAAACGCATGTGATCAAGTGAACATTGCGTACTGTCAATATTGATCACCTCTTGAACCTATAACCTATTGTTCAATTGTATCCGATGATGGGTAGGAGAGAAAATTTACGCCAATTTACACCATGTTCCAGTGATTGAATATATTTCTTGTGATTCGGTGTCCGCAGATGGACATGCAACATTTTCAAGTCTTTATTTACTCCAGTAAGCCAAGTAAGGAAATTACATGAAAGTCATTAAACATTTGAAAATGTTTAAAGAGCGAGTGTGGTAAATCTTTCAATGCAAGTTTGTGCGATCATTAAATTTCATAATGTTTCTTTTGGCATAGTAGGAAGAAAATCGTTTAATTGCAGTTTGAAACTATTTTTCCAGACAGATGTGTGATGGACAGTTCATGAATGTAATGGCATTAAGCTGGAAAAATAAGAATAATATTGGACATTTGAAGTTAAACGGAGTGTTAATAAAGTTTTGGAAAAGCAATGTTTTTTTATGAAAAGTACCATGGTAAGAGAATGCAGGAATAAAGCATGTCTCTTTCCCATTTAGAATTGAAGGTCGCAGAAATTTCAAAATATCTGAAAGGATTTAAAACGATTTTAATTTAATAAAGTCTTCGTTGGAATGCGTGGATTCAACAAACAGTTACACAACCATTTTTGACGAGTTAACAACTATAATGATCATGTTTGTCCTAGCCTACACATCACTATATTTTTTTTATAAAAAATTCCGTATAATGGAGGGGATTTTACATCCAACCAGTCATCAGTGTAGTTTTTCAGTCAACAATGAAGCATGTCTAGAAGTTTGAATCGTTTTGTGGTCTATTATCGGCTTGCATGCTGATCCATTATATAGCTTACACGATGGTTGTATGATATGAATTTCAGTATTGTAGTTCTAAGTTCTTTCGTTCGCCAAAAACGAAACTACACCATAACATGTTAGCTTAAACGTCTTATTTGCTAAAATATCTGACACATAAAATGGACGCTTTACATTCTAGAACCAAAACAGACTTTGCTTATTTTAATTGCTTATTTACAGTTGTGATAACATCGTTAATTCGTTACCTCAGACGTAGTTGTTGATGTGTTTGTTTTGTGGATTATCATACTTAGATGTTCCATGTACCCTGAGTATCTGCATGAAATTAAAATCTATTTGGCAGCATGGACTATCAAAACACACGCAGATACTAATTGAAGAGGGGTGTAAACTATATAATGCCTAAGTGATATTCAATATACATGCGGTGCCTCTTTTTGCCAATGTTACAATATAAGTTTCGCATTCAACAACATAAAAGGATAATTTCATTTAGCTTATCTTCTAATTTTTTATCTGAAAATTGGTATTTTTGCTTTAATTATGGTCCTCGTTTTACAAAGTTGGTTAACAAAACATGTTCTTATAATTCAACAGTGCATTAGTTGCCGCTACCGAAACCTTTAATATTAAATATTAAAAAAATGCCACATTTTGCTTTGCATTCCTGCGTTACCGTGAACTCCGGCTTCCATTATTTTGTTATTTCAAAATGCCTTGAATACTTTCCTGGTTGAGATTTCCGTTAGGTGCAATGAAAGTACACGTCTGTGTTTAATGTAAATTATGTTTTTTTGAAATATGCAATTAGGTTTTCCAGATCATTTTTCATTGCAGGAGATGCACACATAAAAGTTGTAGTTCATACTGTCAATTATTTATGTATGAACTACTTCAAGTGAAAAACCTTTAAAACCTAGACATATAATCTTGTTATTTTCCTACATTCCCACATGAAACCGCGTCTAGACGCAAGACAACATTTTGAAAATTTTCTCCAATGACCTCATACACTTATGGATTATGCCACGTCTCCTTAGGCACCACTGCTGTCGCACCTGCACACTTCAGGCTCGAACTAGGCAGATGCAAGGCTACCCTCACAAACCAGACTATTTTTCCCTCAAATAGTATCACCTCTGTCACCTGTGACTTTGCAGACTATAACCCCATCTTTGAACAAATCAATCATGCTGAGACAGATACATGTCACAAGCGGGTCAACAACGCAGCGCTGCCCACAAGTTCCACAACATACACCTCGTTTTTCCATACAAAAGAAATCGCTATTGCACTGCAAAATGCCCATAAATGTAGTAAATTGCTCCTCATTATTCAACGACTTATCCTTTTGTTACAAAGAGAACACAAACCATGTGCATAATGTCAATTTTAGATGCTTGACACTTATAACTCTCGTGCTTAAAGATAACTAGTTTTTTACTTGGCTTTAACATTCTCTTTACCAAAAAACTTTTAATGCACAGTTACAAAAACAAACTTTGGGCAACATGGACAGTTTTAGATTCGATCGGAAATCCCACACCTAGAAATTAATTTAGAAGACGTAAATGCAGTTGCCGGGGCAAGACCCTTACTTAAATCAATTTACAGATTTTAGCTTGAAAACCATTTAAATTTTATACATTTCTCAAATACATCTCATTTTTACTCAAACATACTAAAAAGCATTCCCTTACAAAATGTCGTAGTAAATTGTAACTTTGCTCTATATTTTACATCGTAATCTATATAATGTCTAAAAATTTGAACGTACAAAATATGCAGCATAATTTATCCAAACTATTGAGGTATGCTGTTAATTAGTTCATTTCCATTAAGTCGTAAAATCAACCCTAACATAAAGCAAAACCTTAGGGGCTCTTAATAAATACATGCTCTAAGGGTTTATCTGTGAAGTCATTAGAGAAGGTAAGGATACGAACGTGATGATTTATGTTCAAAATGATCCCCTTTTGATAAATTTAGTTTCATTCAACATGGATGTTCCCTACTGACAGATGGCTTACTGATCATAGTCCACAGACGAATAATGCATAAAAACAATATCGTACTTTTAAATTATAAATACCAGAGACTTATGCAATTATGAAAGCCACAGTTATGTAAAAATAAATATTGTGGCTCATTTTAAAAAACCAATAGTCAGAAGGGTTTTTATCACATTGCCTTTCAAAGATTGCTAGGAATCGGTTTCCTGACAGCTGAGACATGGAAGTTAAGCATCCGCAGCCATATGACTCGACATTATGGTAATGCAAACATTTGCTTTTACATATTACTTAACCGGAAAATCACCTGTATTAAGAATTTTTAATGCAGCAACCATTACTACTTAAATACCCTGGCGAATTTTTTTTACAATTAATTACTGTTACTACGCCGAATGGGTGTTATTTTACGTTGCTCTTTTACGAGTGAGATATTAGGTATGATTCACAAACATTTACCAATAATAATAATTGACTGTTCAACTTTTGAAATACAAGCGTTTTTAAAAGCGAATCTAGTAGATTTTGAAATTTTGAAATTAAAATGGCATAATGTTACGTTTATTTAAACAAAATTAGTGTTAGAGATGCCCATTTATTTGCGATAACAGAAACAGCTTTTTAAGAACAGGAAGTTAGTTCGACTTATCGTATTTTTTTAACTGCAAGGTTACTTTTCGGATTAAATGCTACTGAAAGCAATATTGTTTTTAAAAACTCTAAATATCATATTGTTACAGAAAAAAGATAAATTTGAAAAAGATATGAACACCTTCGAATCATTTAATCAAAATGAAGTTTCCTCATAATTTGAATGATACACAAAGTCTTCCGTTCACCGTTCACACGATGGTAGGCCGAATAAATTTAAGAACACTGCAGTTGTTTTGAGCTGCAGTTGGTAACTCATGTTGCTTTCCATAAATATCACTTTCATTATCTTCCTGGCTGATTCAATTGAAAGGGTAACGTTGTTTTCTGTGCGGAAGAAAATATAAGTGGCCCGCATGCTGTCAAAGTTAATGTTTGCCTGAATGTCCACGTCTACGTTTTCCAAGTCAATATGGCGGAACAATATTTGATTTGTGTCAAAGGACAACATTTCCTACAAAGATTCCAACATATGTTTTTTTAATTGCCAAACACATATCCTGAACTATTCATGCACAATATTGACTTAATAAATACCGTAGTTAGTAGGGTTGACAAAAACAGACAAATAACTATGCTTAAATATTTGTGCAAAAAGTTGTAGCAAAACACATTGATGTTAGAAATTCGCAAACATTTATTTTTTTTGAAAAACCATTAATAAGTCAATACCTTAGACATTATCATACAATAAATTAGGTTTCAGCGTCGAACGGGACGTTTTTCTCAAGAAGGTTTGAAGGTTTTTTATAATTCTTTAAATAAAAGAGTAACTTACACGAAATATCGCAGTCATTTTTATCCTACCAAATCGTGCCTTACAATTAACATGCGTATCGACAAAGGTAGACGTTGATAATAAACTGCATGATTCCACTTGCGCAATTATCGCGCGTTTTAATTGTATTTCATAAAGATTTTGGTCAATGAAGAACATCGCAAGCCGTTCTGCCTCCCATTGAAAGCGACTGCATCATGCCCTCTATTGTTGCATTGTTTTCAGTTGAGGGACAGTTACCTGCATGACAAAAGTTAAAATATGCATTAGTTTAGTGCATTCCTTTGAGTTTATATTTTGGTCACCCAGATAAACCTTTCGTTGACGAATAAGCAATAAATCTTTCCCATCGTCGGTTTAAATAAATAAGGTCTGACACTGATATTAAAGCATTTCACATCAGTAAATCTTCGGGAAAACGTACAGTTGCAGAGGTTTATATTTTTAAGTTTCCAAATTTTTGGAGAATGAATAGACTTGAATGCGATATATGAAATAAATGAGTTGTTTAACTTCAACTTGAGGCATATTCAATATTGATTCACAATTTATTGTGATGAATTCATATCAAGTAAAAAAAAAGCTTACGTGAACATGTGAAGACGATGATGGGGTATAAAATGACACTAAATATTAGTGAATTCATGGCAAGCTCAGTTTAAAGTATTAAACGTTATGAGATGCAGCAGGGTATTACATTGCGAGTTGGAAGCCTTGCGTTGACGAATGAATTTTAAGCAGCTTACCATTCCGTAAGGGCATTGGATAATGCAATTCGAACGAAAACTTAACCAGTAACCCCTTCATTTTTTTAGTGTTGAAATTGAAAATCAAGAAGTTATGCGATGCATAATATCCGTTCTTCTCAAATTGATAATATTTATGAAAATAGTAAAGAATTTATAATGAAAGGCTTGCCATACTTATTTTTATGTGTAAATATTTCTTTGAAAGCTCAGAAAAGCAAACATTATATTTTAAATGTGCATAACTTTCTACCAGATTTGGTGTATATCATCCATGATATATAAATTAATATATAATAGAATACCATTCTATTTTAATTTAGCCGGCGAAGGATTTGGGATTCCAATTCATCACCAATAATTTAGATTATTTTTATTAAATTTCTTCCATGGCAAACAATACTTTTCTACTTATTAGCCCTCCTTTAAAATAAACGAAAACATGGTTTTATTTCGTAACGATAGTTTGCATTGAGAGATAACGTTTTCCGGCAAAGAAAAGCAAGATTGGAATTGTCATTTCTCACGTAATATCTGTCGTTTGCCAATCATTCCCTACCACAGTTAATGCACCACCCGAGGAACGAATTTGCAAACCATTTACAAGAACTCCTGCGCACGAAAAATTATCAGAAGGTTAATCATTTGTGGTAGAGCATGACGGGCTGACGACGATCAATAAGCAAGCAATGGCAATTTCCGTTTCCTTTGTTTTTGGCATTGTTAATCTACATCAAAGTCTCTAATTATCCCTGATTCGCTTGCTATTGAGGCTAATGAATGTGTTCTAATGCTGAGCGGGACTAGTGAGTATCGTAGGCGATCGGTGAGGAAAAAAAAACGAATTCAGTTTGTGGCAGCCGTGGTGGGATTGAAACGAAAATGGACAAGGAAAAGGCTTTAGTACAGCCAACTCTCGAGCGAACTAAGCAACATGGCTTCACCGAGAGTCGTGAGTTTAAGCACAAATGGAACCAAGTTTCCCGGTAAGCTAACTGCAACCTATGGAACCCTCAAATTCTGATACAATATGCCAACAACCCTATTCTGATTTCCTTAGCAAGAAATCTTTTATCAACCGGGTGTCTGTCTGTTAGACATATGTCGTATTCTAGATTGATTGCTTAGGAAATACTGTTTGGGTAGCCGGAATACTGTATTAGAATTGTTGGGTTGCATATGTTGCACTTGGCAAGTGGGTAACCTGACCCATGTGTGATTAAACACATGGCTCCCGGTGGGGCCACCTAGGTCTGTTGTCTCAACGTTAGGCTGAAATGAAGCCTTTCGTTTGCTCGCGTGAGTTAAAATCAAACCTAGGCCAAATAGTCGTTCACAAATGAGTTATAGCGAGGTTTTGGCACTTGAATTGTTTCAGGACTGTTGAGTTACAGATATTCGGTAAGTAACTAAATCCCTGTGGTTTTTTCAACATATATACGAAGATAATGTAATATATTTTCTATCGTTTTTTGTTAATATTTTACTCATTGGTTGTTATTTTTATTTCTTAAGTTTAGATTGAAATTGATTTCATCGTTAACAACTATTAACCTTCTTACAAAATGTAAATATAGATCACTTTTTCGATTTCATTATAGGGAATAAGGCACCGGAATACTTATTGTAGGACGTTCTTTAGGCGTTCTCGAAATGTTTACTTCACAAGTTTTAAACATCTGAAGCTTTATGTTTTCCTGTTACTAAAATAAGTCTTTTATATTTTTAATCATGTTTGGACATTTGGTTTCAGCTTTCGAAGTACACTGGTTAATCGCGTTTGATATGTCTTATTTATAAAATGTTCAGGCGACCAAACCAACACATAGTCCATCACCTGACTTGGTCCATTAGACATACATATAACATTTTAAATCAAAACTTTTATTTTTATCGATGATTATGGAACATCAGGCAATATTTGGGCACTATATATTTAAGAAAATGATAACGGATGCATTTTCGCATCTTTACTGCGATTGGCGACAAAACATACTAGATAAAAAAAGATGCTGTTGCAAAAGTATAATGCAGCAAAACGCCCTTGTTTGCCATTCGTCCGGTATGTTGGTTAAAGTGTACCGCAGCTTTCTGATCTCTTATATTGCGAAAAAACTTTGTGGTTCTAACAATTTCCCAAAATGTCCCTCAGAGATTTAATTTTTACCATAACTATCTTGAGGTGAACTTTTTCTCAGCAGAGCTTTTGCGTTAATTTGCAACAATTATTCCCGAAAACGTCTGATCTCGGTACCAAACAAAATATGTATTTGTAATTTTCAATGGATTTGATAAATTTGTTTTATAAACTCAGAATATTTACACTGTTTATTTAAGATACCTTAAGCCAAAACCAAACAGAAAGAACAAAATCCCTTTTTCATATATATTGCTGATGCTCATTTTCTATGAAAGAGCTTTCTGCAGCTGCTGGAAAAAAAATTATATAGACTGTCAGATACTCACTAACATTAATTCTGACGCTTAACTTCTTTAATAAATACTGGGTTTTAAACTGACAGCCTTAGGAGCCCCATATGCAAAACTGTGTTTCGCTGTTTAAATGGCCATTTCTGATGAACCCTGCTCAAATTCCATTGCATTTGAGATGATGACAACAATTTATAATAAAAGTTTATTCAAAACACTATTATGCCTGTTAATCATATGTTTCTTCCCAAACTAAAAAAATAATTAAGGGCAGTACAAAACCCTTAAGATAACACTAAACTGGTGCGTGATTAAACTAAATATGTAAACGTTTTTTCGCATCAGAGTAAAGTTGAATATGCATTGTTTGTCATTAAGTGCAGCTCAGGTTAAATTTTGATTAATCTTATTTCAGCTTTACCTGCAAGTTTAGCTCGGTAAGAAATCGCCAAAGTTTCTTCGTAAACATATGCTCCGTTTTGTTTATTCTTGTAGAAATATATAGAAGTTATTAACGGTTGATGTACCAAACGCTATATATATATATATATATATATATATATATATATATATATATATATATATATATAAATGATATCTGTTTTGATACATTTTTGTCTTTCAGGTATGTTGGGTGTACTCTATTAAGATATTTTCACTTTGCTAACGTCTAGCTTCATCTCACTAGCGGGAATATATTAAACCGTTTAAAATAGCTCGTAATTAAGAAAAAACTGGTGAATTTCTAAAAAAATATCTTAATTGTCACAGATGAAAATGAGAATTTACTAGTCAAAGGCAAAGGAATAATTTTTTTAAAAACAGCTCAGACAACTCCTGTCGGCTTAAATAAATGAGCTTGGAACGCAGGCTTTTATTAACACAGCGCAGAACTGTGCAAACTGTTTAATTTTTTTTGTATTTTGACTCATAAATCACTTTGGTGCCATTTCCCTCCTCAATTTAAAATTCGACACCTCTCAGCATTAATACATTAAAAGTCCATTTTGCTTTTTAAATAAATGAATTAAGCTTAGTTTTCTGGGACAGTGCAAATGCATGTTCTTTAAAAAATCATTTGTTTTCTATAGTTGAACTCAGGTTTGAACAGTGCTTTCGGTAAAAGTATATATATTTTATTAAGGACGCAGCATTTTGTATCTTCAGCCAAAAGAATATCCCTCTAATATAAAAATACTTTCTGAGGAATTGGAGGTTAGGATTACAAAAGTTCAAGAAAGTTCACAGGGGCAAGTAAGTAAGCTGACTATTTCACTGCTGTATGCTGCAACACGAATATTGTATTTCATTGTAACTGCTAACTGTGCTGAAGTACCGTTGCAGTTTATAGGGCTGGCTAAGATTAATTATCGGGTTTAAGTTAACCATTAATCTCAGATACTTGGTCTTTTTGCGATTCCCTGAATAGAGATAGATATGAAATGCTAATAAGCTGAATTAATTTTTGTGAGCAAGATCTCAACTTATTGGTCATAGAGTATTATCCGACAAGGACCAACAAGCGACTAGTTATATTATCGTGCTTCGCGATTTATTAAAATTCACGTTAACAGAAAACGTTATAAAACAATTAAATGAATGAAGTCATTTTGCTGGTTATTTTGACCAATATTTTGATTATGTCACTTGCCAAGCAATAAATTCAACCCGATTCCAGTTGCTCGTCCTATATGACAACTCATCGCATAGTTCTTGTTAAAAAATCCTTTTATTGGTCACTGCATCTCAATTTTTATTATGAACATTGAAATTGCTCGTTTACCAGGTATTTAGAATAACAATAAATACATTTGGTAAAAGAAGAAATGTTACCCAGTCATTTAACGTACTTTCAATAATACGTGCTTGGCAGGTCAATGGGTCAATTCCTGGCAGATAAACAGTTTGAGAGGCCTATGTCAAGCATGTGTCTAATCCTTGTTTAAGCAGGTGCACTCGGCAGTACAGATGAACATCTTTTTAAAAGTTATTCTTTTTTTATTAATTTCTTAACTCGGTAGGTACTCTGGCACTCTCTTTGTTCGTTGAGGAAAGCTGACCGATCTCGAAAGGAATTGACGTGGCCGGTTCTGGTTTCGGTCAGAAATGTTCAGCCTTTTGACAGTTCATGTTTTCCTATCGGATCAAATTCCTGCAGGATACCGAAAATACCTGTTTTTAACAATGAATGACCAGCAGTAGAAAAAACAACAAACGCTTTATTATCAGCACAATATAACGTATAGCTTAATCCCGATGCTATGCAAATTAAATGAAGTTAATTAGTTTACTTTTAAACCTGGCATGTTTTTTGTCGGAAATTTCACTGACCTTGAGAATGTATTTGACGCATGTGTTTGCAGATCTAATCGAACGCCAAAGTCAACCTTTTATTAGTATTTTTTTCTGTAGATGGTGGGAAATGTTTATTTAGTTTAATACTCATTATTAATTATTATGCAGCAGAATTTTTAGCCATTGCTGCCACGTAGGTATGCAAGATATTAAAAAGCGTTTTCATTAAGGCTCATCGAGGATATTGCAGTTAAAATACATATTTTACTATAAATAAGTGAGTTTCATATCTGCAAATAAATAAATAAATTTTTTTACAGTGGGATCTAGGCATAGTTAACCACGATTTTCTTTAATATCTTTATTCCAAATAGTTCGGCTTTTTAATGTTAATTCCTTGTACTGCAAATATAAGCACACTTGTTTGACCTGTTGCTTGTAATAACGTATGAAAATTCATGGAGAGTAAGAAACGTCGGATTCAATTCAATTTAGCCCCGTTTACCAATGAATTAACTGCAAATGATTTAGCCAAGCAAAAGTGTAGTAAATCTATGAAATAAGACGACTGACCACTTTCAGCGACGGCGGTTATGTTTAAACTTCCATCAACAATTGCCATTATGTATTTGAACATCAGAAAAACTTGTCCTTCTTAGATACGTCGGATCTAATTATGTGACTCAGATGAGCGATTTTGCGACTACTGATAGAAACCGACAAGTTAGTTCCAGGAAAAAGGTCAAAAAAAATAGGCGATCACTGGACAGGAAGTTTCGGATTCTTTTCCACAGAAAGAAATATGAAAGCAAGATTTAAAGGCAGTTAAAATAACCAACATTTTGGAAATAACAAATACATAAAACGTTACTTCGAAGTTGCGCTATAAAGCAATTATTGTCTTATTCGCCTGTTGCTGCTGAAAATGTATGAATGTACTTGCCTATTTATCTAGTTTTCTTGATATACAGCACAGAAGGTGTAAACAAATGACCCGCTCATTTCTCATGATAGGAGAATCAATACACGCGTACGTGCATCGTACGGGTTTGCAATGCTCACAAAAAGTCCAAGCATAATTTGAGAGAGAGAGAGAGAGCAACGCTTTATTTTGAAAGTAAAATTCTAAAACTTTCAGGAAAAAATGTCCTCCATTCACCTTGAATAAGGTTGGCAATACCAGCCACATAAAACCGGAAGATCACAAACAAAAAGCCAAAGAATGCACATATTAACTTCATGAAGAATCGTTCTTGAATGCGTCTCAAACTATAGAACAAATTGGATGACTTTTAAAAAACGTTGCCAACGTCGTGCGTGAAAGACCTCGTTTGTTTTGTTCAAAAAAACATATAGGGTTAAGATTCGGTGGAAAATGGGTCTATTTGGCTTACCGATATACATATAGGAGGATAAACATGCGAATGGAGAGCCGAAAATATGATGGCAAAATTTCAAAAGCCTGCCAGATATATAATATAATTCACTTCAATGTAGAGTAGCAAAGATTTATCCTGTAAAGCCAATATAACTTCCGCCGACACCGCGGAACAATCAATATGATCTTTGCAGCCCGCCAGCTACAAGAGAAGTGCCAGAAGATGAGAACACACCTAAAACACTACATTCATGGATCTAACGAAAGCCTTTGACATGGGGAATCGCGACGCAATGTGGAAAGTTATGTAGCAATTAGGCTGTCCTCATCAATTCACGCTAATGTTGCGTCAGCTTCATGATGGGATGACGGCGCATGTCACTGACGACGGGACGGTATCCGAAGAATTTGCAGTGACCAACGGACAACTACGCCCTTAACACCGTGATGGAGGAGGACATGCCAAAGTAGCATGGATCTCTTCGCCGCCAGCGGCTCCGATTTTGGATTAGCAATCACTTCAACAAAAACGGTTGTCATGCACCAGCTGCCACCCAGCGCGGAATAAAATGCTCCCCGAATCAATGTCAACAGTGCCCATTTCAAAATGTGGAAACATTCGCTTATCAAGGAAGCACGCTGTCACCTAACATGACAATCGATAACGATGTTTCCCAACGGATCTGCAAAGCCATTAAGGATCTCGGCTGGCTGCAGGTCTCCGTGTGGAATCGCTACGATGTTCACCTGAACGCCAAACTGAAGATGTACAAGGCCGTCCACTCGACGACACTCCTTTATGAAGCGGAGACCTAGACTATTTACTCAAACCAAGGCAGGAATCTGAATGATTTCCATCTCAGCAGCCTCGGCAGTATTCTGGAGCTGAGATTGCAAGACAGGATCCTTGACATGGAAGTCCTGAAGCAGACCAGAATACTCAGCGGTTACGCCATTATGATTACCAAACGACTTTTCTACGGAGGTGTTGCTATGGGTTCTCGCTGGCAGAGAGGTCAAAAACGACGCTACAAGGACATTTAGAATAAATCGGTGAATTGAACTTCAAATCAAATCGCTAACCTGGAAGGACCTCGTCAAGGAAACAACGGTATGAAAAAGATCCGTGACGACTGGCTCAGCAATCTATGAGGCCAACCACATCTCCGCCGCCAAGCCCAAAAGAGCGGCATGAATGTCAACAGCGCCCCGGACAAACATCTTCGATGCCCAAGTCCTGCCAACATGCCCGCGATGTCAATGCACCTAGCGCGCGCAAATTGGCCTGGTCGGACATCTTCGGATGCAATGCATCAACTTTCTGACAATTCCAATTTCTACGTCAAATGCTGCCAACAGTCCTTCAGACTCCCCCACCCTCACTCCTGGCATCAATTCCATTACTCCCCCCATCATAGAGACCACATCCATCTACTTATCGCCTGTTAACCCCAACACCGCAACCAACACCGACTTCGCCTTCAATACCAACATCAACAACATCAGCTTTGAGGAATCTCTCCTAAACTGTCCTCAATATGACCGCACATTTAACTCACAAATTGGCCTGGTCGGTCACATGCGAATCCATCGTTCATAGACCGGTAAACCAGTGATTGGGGCACCAACACACAGTTGAGATCGCAACGTCCACTGTTTTCACTGTCCTCGGGCATTCACTCATCGCATGGGCCTATTAAGTCACATGCGCATCCCTGACAGCGGAATTCACCGCAACGCCGACAACCCCTTTACATCATGCACATCCTCCGCTCCTGCCATTTTCACCGCCACTGAAACCCACACTTTCATAAATGATATCCTCCTAAATTCTACCGATTTATCCTGCCCACACTGAGCCTTCAACTTCAAATTACACATCGGCCTGTTCGGTCACATGCGATTCCATCGCACTGAGGCTGGTGAACGAGTGCTTGGGGTTTCGACATACTGTCGATGCGCCCGCCTTAACTACCCTCACTGCTCTCGCACATTTACACACCGCGTAGGCCTATAATGACACATGCGCCTCCACTAAAACCTGCGGTAAACCACCGGAGTTTAAGCCACATGAGTGCACGCCATTTACACTAATACAAAGACAACAACCTCATAAAAACCATAATGTACCTGAGAAAATGAAGGTTTCCTAGAAACCGTTGTTTTGGAAGGCTGCCAATCTGACGCTTACACCAGACCACGCCATCGACGCAGTGTTTGTGCTGTGTGTGTCGAGTTGCTGACCAGTGGACTGCGAGTAAGACGGCGAAGGCTCCTCTATATCCCATAAGTAAGCTTATCCTGGTATGTGCGTTATGGTGGCCAGATCGTGCTATGGCGCGCGGAAACGGGTACGCCCACCCGTCAGCCAATGCGCCCACTCCCAAATGAGACAACCGACTGGCTCGGATTGTTGTCTGGTTGTGTTGGTGGGGGAGAATGTGAGGTCAACAGCTTAGCGCATTTTCCTCACTTTAAACAATCTGACGCACTCGAAACTATCACTGTGCGATAAAAAGCCGTGGCTTAGAAGGTTGCCAACTAGCGGTATTACTGGGACCGCGTAGTCAGCGCAATGTGTGTTTTGTGTGGAGTGAATGACAGTTGGACTGACAGTCATACTTTAATGGCTCCTTCTCAATGTGGTATTTATGACATTCCTACTCCGAGGGATCCTAGTCAGGTGTGATGGTACACACGGGGGCGACTTCGGCCGCGCCAGCCGCCTGCGCACTCTCCAATCTTTGGTCCTCTTGACTTGGTCTTGACACCGGGCTCAGATGGGTGAGGGGGAGAGTGTGCAAAGGTGCTACAGCACAAGGTTATATTCATTTAAATCTTATTCGCGCGCAAGTCACCGTCCCTGCACCACCTGGTGTGCAGCATACGGTGGACTTCGTTTAAATTGACGGTTGAATTGTCATGTAGAGTATGGTTATTGACCTGTTGTTCCTGAGTAATTTTTTAAGGAAGCCCCTCTAGTCGTAACATTAAATCAACAATTGCTTAATTTAAATTGGAAATCCTGATTGTGAAATCAAACATGTATGGTTACTTATCAATAACAGCAATTAATTATCACCTAATTAGGACCAACGAGTTTCTCCCAAAGTAATAAATATTTAAAAACCACAATATGCTTTCATTTTGAGAACGGTTCTTTTTCTTAAGTAACCTTTTTAACGACGTATAAACGAAAGAAGAAACCGACAAGTTTCATGAAATTATATCTGAATACAGATTTGAAATTTAGGCGGTTTGTTAATGGCCATAAGTTCCATTGCTCGTAAGTTCTTAGACAAATTCTGTGAAATAAACACTAAGGGACTTTATGCAAAAGTAATGCTATCGGTGTGGCCTTATGTAGTCGTTTGTTTCCGTATACAGGCCTTCCATCCATTTGGAAAATGAAAATTAATTAGCTAAGCCTATTGTAAACGTTTACAAAATTTGACATTTCTTTTAAAAATAAGTTTTATAACCAACATAATATTATTTTGTAACCACAAATGTGAATTTCTTTTAAGAATGGTCAACGGGCTGCGAGAAAAAATGTTTCAAATGATGAAGTTAAAAGAACTTGTGTTCCAGGCGATGGTAATGCATTACATATTTCACATTATATGTTTACAATTTGTGCTTAAATACATGCTCGAACTTAAAGAACGGTCAAGGTATTTGCTGCTGAACGAAGTTAGATGATGCCGTCAACAAAACTGCGTCAGTCTATTAGAAATCCTGTTTTGAAACCTTACTATGGTTTAAGTTGTTTAATTCGATCATGAAAATCATAACTTATCTAGGAAAGTGATCCATACCTGTTTAATCTTTTTATATGCAGTCGAGGATTTTGGCCGATTTGAATAACTACTTTGACTTTCATGTGAAAAACATCGTGGCTTTGGTGGGATACGAACCCACGCAAGTAAGGGGAAGGTTTTTAAACAACCAACGCTCTAGCCAACTGAGCTATGAGAACACACCAGGATTTGTGAGTTTAATCCCACTTGGGTCAATTTACCCGCCCAGCTAAGGCTGCCAAGTTTTTCAAAACGTTATATTAATTTTTAAACAACAATATGCCTTTGATTTAAGAATGGTCATAGGGTAACTATTGTAAATCTAAGGGGACGCCCTGTAGGGAGACTTCACACAACTGGCCTTTTTTCATGAGATCAATTTGAATAAATGAGTTTGGACATGTTCTGAAATAAATGACATATTTTAAATTATTGCTGCTTCAAGTATCATAATATAAAACGCTTATCATTAGCTGGGAAATACATTATGAAAGAAAGAATCCAGCGAAGGTTGACTAGATATACCATTTATCCGAATGAAGTCGATCAACATTTTGACATTTATTCTCTTATTCTTACTGGTAGATGGCTCGCGTTTCATCCCTTCTGCCACTCATTCATTTATTACTTAAGTCAAACGCTTCATAGCATTGTGCACTTATATTTCGATAAATATAAATTGATGGGGTGCGAGAAAAATAAGTCAACTGTTTAAGGAAAATAAATTTATGTTCCAGGATGTTATGCATGATATATTACCCTCGTCTACTTACCATTTGTTTTCATTTATGTGTTCTATCTAAAAGATTGGTCAGGTTTGGACTGCAAAACGAATGCAGATTATGCCCGGAACAAAAAGGTATCAGTCTTTTAAAATCCAGTTTTGACAGACAACTATGGTTAACATTGGTTGTTATTATCTTGAAAAATCATAAATAATCTATGTAGTAAACCGTGCCTTCTAAACCTTTTTATATTTCAAATCTTTTGGTCATTGAATTAAGCATTTCTTGTTAAACTGTAAGGTAATCCAAGCATCTGTAAATTTGGCGCATACTTGTGCTCTTTAATAGGTAGTTTATTTACTTCCTCTAAGAAGATAAAGGATTAGCATTTCGGGTAAATCATCTGAGAACCAGATATTGATACACCTTAAATAAATAAATAATAAATACATAAATAGATAATACATAAACGGATAATAACAAATAATCGTACAGACCGGATTTCTACTTAGATACGAAAATATAAACTTTTAATTCGAAAACAGATCATTTGAGAAAAAGCATATTTGAATCAACAATTGTATCAAATTTTGATTTTGTCTATATAACAATTTGTTTTTTTGTCAATTGGAATCCCTGAACGGAGGCCAATATGCGCAGCCAAAGCTCTGTGCATATTCGTTTGAACGGGATGTCTATCCTGTTTGGAAAATATAAGCTTTGCATAAGATAACAACAGGTCATTTGAGAAAAATCGCATTTAAATCAACATGTGTATCAAATTTCTCTTTTGCGTATAAAAATTTGAATTTGTCATAACAAAGTCATGGATGGAGGCGAATTTTCGCAGTCTAGGTTCTTGTTCAAAAGCAGCCAAAATAGTAATTGTGTCAACGGTGATTGTCTATTATTTACGTCAGCTGGCCGAAACTTAGTTAACGTAGCTTAGTTTGGTCCTTCTGAATATATCAGAAATCTTCATCCTAATATTAGAACGAACGACTGTCTCTCCTCTGCAAAAGGCAACATTTAGAAATCCTTTTGACGAAGAGTTGAAATGAATTTAACTCTTAGAAATACAAAACGCACATATTTGGAATCAGCGTGATCTGCGGGTAGCCAATTTGTATCTCGATGTAACATGGCAACTCAAATCCAAGGATTATAAATGTCGTTCTAGTTCCTGCATGCAAATCTCTGAAGCAAAACTCTCAATTTCGGTTCTAGGTTTGTGACGTTCACATCTGTTTTCGTCACCAGTGACCCACTCCCACTGGGGACCGAATATGTGTACTGATAGGAATAAACTTCAAAACTCAAATCACGTTGTTCATATGTTAAACGCGGCAAAATAGATGAATTAACGACACGTAGGTCACAAAATTCAATGTGGCTGTTTATTGCGATATGTTTGCCCTTTGTAACACACGTTTGCCTACAGCTCAAGTGCTTCACACATAAAAATTGTACCGATTAATAGTCGGGAGGTGTTGTCTGACCTGTTTTCTTATTTATGCCAATCATTTGCACTGATAAAGTTCACTGTGCAATACCAATGTGACCAAGGTCACACAGTCTGCAGTTCAATGTCTCGAGTGGAAAAAATTGTCTGCGTTTGAGATAGACAATCCATAGGGGTTAATTATATACTTATGTCTAGCTGTTTTCAATACCCTTCATCATGATATCAAGTGTTTGACAATAAAAATCCACACAATTAATTGCGCTTTCTAAAGCCTAGCTATTTCTTATCTGATTGCTCAGCAAACTTAATATGGCATTAATAATACAATTTAAGATCTATTAATAAACAAAATTCAGAAGCTGACAAGAGACGTGTCACATTCACTATCCTTTTAAATGTTTGGTAAATTTCGGCCGTTTTAGTTTTAAACATGATGATAACCCCACTCACATGGTAACGAACAGTCATGCGATTGGCTAGACGACAGATGTCCTACTTATCCTTTCTTATCTGACATTATCGATTGTAGCTCATTCATTTCACGGAGCCAGCAATAAAACAGGCCAAAGGATACATAACATATGTTTATACCATGCATAAAATATCTTTTTTTAAGAGCAATTGCAAACTTCGTATTCGGAGGTCATGACAATGAGCATACATTTGGCAGCATTTATGTGTTTCAACTGGATGGTTATTGCTTGAAATGCAACAAATCCTACTAGTTTTCGTTTATTGAAAGCAGGGCCATAACATCTTATTTTACAAAACCGCACTGTTGCCCGTATCTCGATTCTACTCATGGAAACAAATACTAGAAACAGTACATGGTGTCGTCTTATTGGCACATATGAATTTATAGTTTTCTTTATATTTGCAATAAAATGCTTATTTAATTACTAATTAAAAAATATTAAGCTGTTTAATTTTTTTTAAAAAATGATAATTGCTTCGGCACATGAACTGTTATTTTTCTTCATTTGATCTTCAAAACATATTAAAATTAATGAACCCATCGTAAAATACGAAAAATTAATATAACACTAGGTGTCCTTGTTAAAAAATGGGCGTTAACCAAAAGTAAATATGGAAGTCTATATGGCTCTTTTTCAAAAAATATAAGTACGTTATATGGCAAATACAGAAAATAATATTAAGGAAGGTGAGCGAAAAGAAAAACTCGCATTACTGGAAACGGTGGCAGCTGATAAATGTAATTATCCGAGGGCTGCTTAAGTATTGCATTTTTGCCATGTTATCTGGGTGCCTAAATGAATTTCATATATTTGCACCGGACCAGTTTTTCACAACCTGATTGCACGAGCCTCTGTCGTACACAACAATTTCTCTTCCAAATCTGTGCAATTTTATAAGCAGGATCGACACTTCCCTGGAATTTTCGATCTGGTAGCGCATTAGCAAGTAAGAGTAGACTATTAACTGCGATAATATCAGCGGTGGTGCTGATGTTATAAACAGACAGCTTTGGGCGAAATAAAAAATGTATTTGGAGTATTTATAAAAGCCCAGCGTGCTCAATGGGATCCAAATACACACCAGCGAAGACACAACTTCAGAATGGCCAAGACGTTTACCACCTAAACTACGATGCCCAACGTGCAGCCCTTATCACATCTGGGCCAATTTACCCCCGACCACACTGCGATGTCAAGAATCATTTAATTTCCCACAATGTAGTCAAATAGATTGTTTAAATCTGTCAAAACCCATGAAACCCTTATCGCGTTTGCCAGTTATTAGATGTGTTTTAGGTTGACTAATTTGTAAATTTTGTTTGCTAGCAAGCATTTTTGTCGAAATAAATGGATTCCACACAGTGACGAAAGCGAAACAAACCAAATAAAAAACTTACTCCTCTCATAAAAAGGGCTTCAATATTCGAAGGTGAAAGATAAAAAAGAGTCCCTGGCGTAACAGAAAAGGCAATGTTCACTATGCCATGCAGACAATTTTCAACCTGATACATTTGTGTATTATTGATAATATGTTTAAATTCGCATTAATTCAAGAATAACTATTTCGTTTAAGATAACACGATTATGTATTTGTGAAGGCATCTGATCAGATACTGAGCAAAAGATAAAATGTACGCTTACATCGTGTGCACAAGACGTTTTGTTTGATGTTCCTCCGAAAATGAGCTACCAGGTCCAGCAACCTCATTGGTTAATTTGTGTAAAATTAAGGGCTCAGGAAATCGAAAAAAATTATTTTAAAGGCAGGCAAAACCCTTCTTTCTTTCAGAAATAGTAAAATCAAAGTATTTTCTTTGTTACTACGTGAAATACCAAACGTATGTGGCAAACAACGGCAATTTGGATGGATCAAAAGCGTAAACTCGGACATCAAGCATAGGTAATTATATCAACCTTCATCCTGCTTACCAACTCATGCTTCGAATGGTCAAATAACAAAATGATGCCGAATTTTATTATTCCAGATAACAATAATCTTAAAGACTTGGTGCAGACATCACTGTCTTTTGAGAACATCAAAATTTCATAAAATGTTCCGCGTAGATAACATGCGATTGACAGGTTAAGTTGTCCAAAATTCAGAATAATAATAAACATTTACTCTATGTTATAAACTTTAAAGCCGGAAATATTTATATGGTTCATAAATATAAGGGTCAACTGCATAAAGGCAGCTTCAGTAAGGACGGAAAACAACACAATGCCAAGTTTGAAAATGTACGGTTACAATATAGGCTTTCATTTAATTTTATATTGGAAAAAAATGAATAGATTTCAACTTAACACCATTTACTTACGGGATCGAGTGCAATTTTCGATAAAAGTAGCCTTCTTACACTTGAATAAGTAAAACATTTTTCTATCATATCCTTTTGTTTATTTTTTTAACACGTTAGCATGGAGAAAATTGTATCGATGAAGGAAATGTAAAAAACGCGGTTTATAGCATATTTTCTGGTATTCTTTATCCAGCATCTATATCGGAGCAACATGGAATCTTTTTATTCCTGCCAATTCCCAATAAGGACCACTACGTTAAGCATTGGGAAGAGCCTCTGCCAGATATTATAATAATTTTATAAAATAAGGTAAACGGTTTTATTCTCAGACTAATTATAACACGAAAAATCCTACAGTGTTTTACTAACTGTCTATTCATACTAATCGTGTTTTTAAAAATTTAAATAAATTTCATTTGCTTTAAATATATCAAACTGAACAATACGTAAACCAAGATCAGCAAGGCATATTATTTATTTCAAAATGTTTATATTGAAAAACATACAGAGCGGGAGGAACACAATTCATAATTGAGAAAAGTTTTTATTTCAAGCTTATTAATCAAATTGGCCAAGTGACTGTCGTCATTGAGAATCTTGGTTGTCAGCAGATTTTTAATTTTACCCTGGTATATTTGAAGCATTTTATTGTAAGGAAAAGCAAATGAAGACCCTACCTTATCCGCATAGCATCATGTTTTGAGCCAAAATTGTACTGATGACTTGACCTAAGTTTGACTATCTGGGTTTTGATAGCTACAAAATACCGCGGTGAGTAAAGGAAGTACATGGACAAAAGTAGGTGCATTTCGAATTATCACTTTTGATTCTCATATTATGATTCCAAGGTTTTTTGGATAGATGACGTCAATACGCAGCCCATTTCCATATAAGCCACATTTTTTGTTACTATTTGTACGCTTATCATTTGTTAAAAATTCTAATGAAGAGGAAATTAGTTAAATAAATCAAAATGTGTGCAAATACTCCATGTACCTGATGGTAAATATTACGGCACAATTGAGCGTCAGTTGAGCAATCGACGTCGCTTGCGTAATGAAAGCAATAATCAGAAGTAAGGAAATATGAATTAAAATCAAAATGCCAAAAGAAGAGATTCTTTTAATTCTTTGAAGGAAATATCATCCCGCTTCAAAAGATGAAAGCGCAGATGCATGCTGGTTCTTTTTGTGGTCACTTCACAGATAGGAGCACGTACACGGAATGCCATGTGGTGCAAGCTTCCTGACATTCGTTTATATCCTGAAGCATTTTGACGGAAAGACAGTAGAATGAACCGACTAGACCATTCGTAAACGGTGTCTATTTGCAAGTAACAGACTTCAAACTCATTCTGAATGAAATTAGAATCATTTAAAAATCGCAGCGATAATTTTACAGTTTTACTTTCAAAGACTGTTATATTTATATTTTACATGTTAAAAACAAAGTAGGCTAAAATAAAAGACACTGGAATAGCTATGACTACATATTTATGTCCTTGGCATATACATTGACCACATGTATTAACGAATATGTATGCATTGTCCATATGGAAATGAATTTAATATGACGGGGTTACTTAAGAACAATAGACATGAAGGTATCTTATGGAACCAGGTGTTAATGAACCTGCCGTTCTTAACACTCACACGAGCCCATCATCAAACAATATAAGAATGTACAGCTCGATGCACATTTAACTGACCTCTGCCCGTTAGTTATTTAAGCAGCGTCAAATAGGGTGGCGTAAAAGGTGAAGACTAGCCGCTACAGCCTCTGCACAACCGTTTTGGAAATAAGTCAAGGCGGAAGTGAGCCTCGCATTTTTTCCTTTATTTCCTTGCAAAGTTGACCAGTGCATATAAATAGACGAAGAATATGGGCCCCATAAAGTAACCTTCCCTATTGTATGTGACCTTGGGCTGACTTTTTAGTGGACTCTGGAATAAAGGTTCAAAATTATAGTTAGGCGTTCAGCACGAGGAATAGGGTTTAGATTAGAATATGCATGGACGGAGGTCAAGCCTTATGGTATGTAGTTGGTTTTAGAGGGCACACATCTTATAAAATTTCGGACTAGTTATCAGCATCACCAGAAGGTATGTTTATCTGTCATCGGTCACAATCGCAGAACTAGCTGGGAGAAGGGAAATTATAACGGTAACTTCACGACTTTCTTAGGTAAATGATGAAATAATCTAAAGAGTGCGAAATATGTTTGTGCAACATAACAGTTTAATACAAAATGGGCTAATGTAACCAGAAAAGTATAATAATTTTGACTTCAATAAAAGAAAGGATCCTAGCGGAGGACATCACCACGGTATGATAACTAATATCGCAGGCCATTTCTTCGATGAAACATTGATCACCGTAAACAACTTTTTGTTGTCAATGCTCATGGTTTTAATTAACTCGAAAATTCGGCTGATCACATCCACTTCAATACTACTTGTGTAGGTTGTGATTTCCTTCAATTACAAGAGAAAATAAAATTTCAAGACAGAACCAATGAAGAAAAATGCTGTATCCTCAGTGAACAAACATAGCATCTTTATCTACTCATGTGCTTTGTGACCACATAATGCTACTAAATCAATCTAGTTGCATAATTTATCATTGCTATAACTCAAAAAAGAAAATATTTAAGTTTATGGACCAAGTGAATAGTATGCCTCATGGACGTTCAGAGCTCACCGTAGACCAAAGTGTTCAAATATAAACCACCAAAACTGTTTTTTAATTAGATGCCACTCCAAGTATAAGTATGTGCATCAATTAAAAATCTTTCGACTAGTACCTTTTAATTCAAATTACAAAAGAAGATAGTAATTCTTCTTCCTATTTATTCGCCTTTTTGATATATGGATGAAAAAACATGTTGTTTCCAATAATAAAGACACACAAACACTATACTTTCCATTGGAGTTTACATTCTGGTGTCTTCTGTAGCAGGTATTTGGACCAGTAGTCTCCCGACCAAGACTGTAGATATTATATGAAAACCATTTGCTCAGCTATGTCTACCTTAACTAAGAGCCCAACTGGCATCACTCTTTCGAGAGGACATTTTCTCGGCTTGTAAATCGCTGTTTGGAAACATTCGAAAACTATTTTTATCTTTATTTAAACCTCTCAATGACTTGTATCTTCCTCGAATAATAATAAGTGACCTAAGAGTAACTTTAGCCTAGAAAACTTTATTTAAAAAGTTGCTCCGAATATTGTTATGAATATTTAAGCAATAATCAATCAAATACTCTGAAATAATCATTTTTAATTTATAAACTAACTTCAGGCAGTCATTCTTTGATTTTGGCATCGAATAAGTAGTTCGAATAGATTTTTAGCAAAGTAACCCTACATCAACGTGTGAACATATGCATAAGGCTCATCCTTGTAAATTGAAAGCTTACTTACATTCTTATTAAACGTAAAAATGGTGTCCATGAACACGTTCTTTTGGTAATGCATCAATGAACCTGGGTCAGTACAAAGGTTATGGGTATTTGAAGGTTGAACAGGGCTTAAAAGTTTTTATATGTTAATATAGATTGATGCCAAGCTGCTTGCATGGCCATGTCGGCGTGATGAGTTCATGAGACATGGGCGTGGGAAAGGTTGGAGGCAGGGGAGTAGAAGTGAACATAATTGCCAAGTGCACAGAGGAAACATCATCCGCAGGGCTTGGGAATGGCGTGTGGACACTGCCCGAAGTCCAAGTTGAACGCGAAAGAGAGATCGAGCCTGCATGAGGTTTGTCTGACAGCGCAGCGCTGGGTTTTCTAGCAATATAATACCTACGTCTTGGTGAGTTTAGCCGTCAAGAGGACTGGGCCATGAACATGATACACTGCATCCCATTTAGAATATCCGATCAGTTGATCATTTAGGACTCTAGGTTGTATTGCTGCTATGTAAAGCTGGATTAAAATCGCCAAAAAACCAAAAGAGATGTGTTGATTTATATATTTCATATCTGAACGAATGGGGTGGCAATGTGTCAGTAGTTCCCAACGGCTTGTCTTTTGTGAGCACTTGCAAAGACATGCGGTAAGGTTGTTTGTCTTTGCATACCTAGATTTTCTGCGGTATACATAAACACATTTATCCTAACCCTATAATTGTAGCTGTAGGGAATTCTCCAGTCATACCGTCCTCCGGAAACTGACCAGCGATCAGTAAACAACGATAAAGCATTTAAATATACAGCATACCAACGTGACAGCAATGGCTTAGAATCCTGCTGCATACTAATTAATAATGAGTCCCAAACTTAATAAAAATTACCTACATCCACAGAATAAGGTACTCGTCTAATGAGGGTTGTCCTAGGCATCCAATTTGATCTAAAAACTTATGAGTTAAAAACAATCTGATGGTCAGGAAAATTTAGATATTATTTACCTGAGAGGGTCAAAATTGAAATTATTAAACTCCTTTAATTTAAATAGCATCGTAAATATGGTAGACATAATATGATGCTAATAAGTAAGGGCTTATTTTGTGTTCTTTTGCTGGTCTTTCAGTGCTGAGTGCATGCAGTTTCCGAATCGTGTACGCCCTATATCTGATTGGACAGCAGGTAATTTCAAAAGGCTGACCATTCCTGATCAAAACTCGAACCCGCCATGTGAATGCCATTCGAGATCGGTTAGCTTTCCTCAACGAACATCAAGATTGCTATCGTACTTTCAAATGTAAGACTGAATTAAGTCAGGATAACTTTTAGAAGCAACTCCAATATACCGCCCAGTGCACCTGCTTAAACATGGATAAAACACATGCTTGACACAGACCACTTTAACTGTTTAACGGACATGCATTGACCCATTGACCTGTCAAACACTTATAATTTACAGAAGGTTAATTAACTGGGTCAACATTTTTCTATTACCGACTCCATTTATTGTAATACAAAATATCTG
Source organism: Schistocephalus solidus (assembly GCA_017591395.1). Lineage (NCBI taxonomy): Eukaryota > Metazoa > Platyhelminthes > Cestoda > Diphyllobothriidea > Diphyllobothriidae > Schistocephalus > Schistocephalus solidus. The sequence continues at coordinate 4,720 of WEDG01000740.1, read as the reverse complement.
CATAACGAGCAATTTGAATGCTCTTAAAAGGGATTGAGATGCAGTGACCTGTAAAAGGAATTGCTTAACAAAACAACGAGATGCGTTTTATTTTAGGAAAAGCTCATTAAATATCGGGTTGCATTATCACTCATCATATGATATAATCCAAAGATTGATGAAAAATACCTAAAAAACGACTTGCTTCACTTAAATTTCGAATATTAAATAATCGCAAACCTCGAGAATATAAAAAGTTGCTTGTTGGTCCTTGGAGTATACTCTATGACCTATTCGTATAGACTTTGCTCACAAAATTTGGTTGAGCGTATTTTAAGTTCATATTTATCTCTATTCAAGGCACCACAAAAGGACAGTGTCTGAAATTAATTGTTTGCTGAAGCCCAATCATTACATTTAACACGCCCTGACAACCCCACAGTTTGAAGTTACAATACCAGGCAATATTTGTGTTGCAGCTTTTAGTTGCAAAATAGTCAGCTTAATTACGGGTCCATGTAGGCTATATTGCACTTTTGTTAGCATAACCGTAATATATTCGGATATTTTTTATATCAGAGGGATATACCTTTGGCAAAAAATACTAAAAGCTTCGTCTGAAATCAAATAAATATACGTTTAACCAAACGTTCTATCAAACCGTGAGTATGACACTAAAAAAGCATAATGTACACTGTCCACTGTAATTTAGCTTTATGTCCGGGAAAACTAACCTTAATTCTTTGAGGAGAATGAAAACTATATGTAAAATGTCTTTATGTAGAAAGGTGTCGGTTTTTGCATTGCAGAGTGAAATAGCATTACAGTCAATCTTCAATCAAAACATATATAACTAAATTCGTAAATTTTGGACGTTCTTGCGTTGCATTAATAAAGTTTTGCGTAGCTCTCTCAGGTATGTCATAGGCCAGGAGTTGTCCGATCTGTTCTACATAAATAAAAAACCTTATTCTGAGGCCTATTTTTATTGGAAATTTAAATGCTATGTTTGTCCTTTGACAATTTAATAACATATTTTACAGAAATTCGCCAGTCTATTCTTACATATAAGCTTTTTTAAATGGTTTTATGAATTTATGTAAAGACGATGTAGCTAGGCATAAGCCAAGGCCGAATTTGCCGAATTGAGGGAGACCACAAATGCTTAAAAGACAACATGTATCAAAACAGATAGCATTTCATTTATTGCAGGTAAGTATACATAATTACGCAACAGCTTGATCATGATTTTCTAATTCCAAGATCAAATTTGTTTTTTTTTTGTTCAAAGCATATTTTCATCATGGATTTCTTTTGCATTACACTGCAATATTTATACTAAATATCTTAGGTGTTTACCTTCCACATTGGCTTTCGTTTCATTTCTAGCTTAATTCATATAATCGTTGTTGTTATGCGACATATGTATTTAAATAATATGTCAGCAACACGCACATACATATGGAAAAGCTTTGAAAAGATAAAAACAACCATATGTGAAATCAAATCCTTAAGAAAAGATAAAAAAAATATTAATTGATTTATAAATCCCAACTTTTCAGAAAAGCGGCAAATTTAGAAAACAAGATAAATCTCTGTATTTAGAATGAAAATCCTTAAAATAACGATGTGAGCAAATTATTAGGAAATGCCTTTCGCTAAATATCTTCATTGTTATTTTTCAAATTTGATTGTAATAAGTGTCCGATCGTGGTTGAATTGCTGGTAACTACTTCTCGATTTCTAGTTATTTCGTGGCATTTAACGTATATTGAGATCGTATTTGATGTGCTTATCAAAACCTTTACGAGAAAGTTACGTACTTTCTGCTTCCAAAATAGCTCAAAACCTATTGAACGTGTTGTAGGAACTGTCTCAATTTTCCGGAGTATCACCATAAAATACTGGTAAATAAGTTTATTACGTTGTTTTGTTGGTCAGCATCGTCAGCCATTCGTAAAAACCGATATAAAATGTAAAATTGGTCCTTGTTTTAGTGTAATTAATTAACTGACTTCGCTTATTTTTTAGAACTTAATTAATATGTTAAAGATGCAATATATATATATATATATATATATATATATATATATATATATATATATGAAACCTTGTTTGTTTATGTGAATGTACATTGGACTAATACATCTCTTAGCAAATTCTGGCTTTGTTTATTCAATAGATAAGATAACTCGTACTTACTCTGCAAAAAAAAAACATTTGATCAGCATTAAATCCACACACATAACAAAAATATCAAGTCCAAATGTCGACTGAACTACTCACTTTATTTTGAGAATGTAAACGTTTTACCCTAAAATTAACATTTAGTTACCGTCTTCTTTCGGTAAAATCATTTTAATAAATAGCGACGATCGATAATGTGATTCCACGCTAATACCTATTAGATACAAGGCAGGCCAAAAGATATGAACAGATGGAGTCACCTGATTACGCCAACATGTGATGAACATGGCGATTGGTTGAAAGTCAATTAATGATACTGAAAAACAAATCTGTTGAAGTGTAGCACGTGAAAATTTAAAAACACCAACTTAAACAGATATGGATAAATGTGAGTGAAGGAAATGCGTAGCAAATTGACAAATTGTAGAAAGTTTTGTTTTAAAAAGAATAAAGCAACTGGCTTCCACCGTATTCTCACCTATATCGAAGTTCTGCCTTAAAACGATGCTGAAGTTAAATAGAGTGTTAGAACACTTGAGTGAAAAATCGGTCTGGAAAGTGGAATAAGTGGCCATAAAGAGATGTTAGAATTACAGTGACACAAAATGATTTAAGTTGGAGTTAGGAGCATGGGGTAAAGAAAGTGGAGGCTCACAGGATAGGAAATCAGCATAGTTTTGTCCTTTGTGTAAGTCCGGCGGTTCCCCGCTGCCGCAGCCTTGTCGCAATCAACCTTATGCACGTCCTTCTGGTCACCGCGGTGGATCTGATAGGACGTGGCGTTGCGTGAGAGGACGCACAACGTCCCATCGTATGATGGTTCCAACGGCTTGCAAACATATACAAACCAAACAAACTAATGGTGGCAGTTGGACAACCACTTTTCAAAATGGGGCTCGGTTGACACAGCTTGGGTTGAAAGAGAAATTGTGAAAGCGACAACTAAAACAAGCGATATGCACAATTGTTGGAAGACACATCAGCATCACGGGCGGATGGGGTGATCATCTAGCAGGGCGGTTTGAGTGTAGTGTCAAACACGTATTCGGCGGCTGGCAGTCCTCGTCGGACTTGAGTGCCGAGTGAATGTACGGGATTGCTAGGGGCAGGTTGTTGGAATATTTGGTTTGGTCATCTGCGGCACGCAGTGCCTCATTAGAATGCGGTAAATAGTCAAACCATACAGTCGGTAGCTGGATGGCAGGCCATCACCAGAAAAAGAATATAGCTATAAATGTTTGAGAACTTGGGAATGGGCACTTTACACAGCGATCAATGTTGCCTTTTTAAATAATTTTTTAACCGAGCTATATAGCAGCGATGTGGTAAATCGTATACTTGATTCAATATATATTGTTTGAAGTATTTTTGTACCCAAATTCACGAAAGCCATGTACAAATAAAAGGTTAGAAAGAAGCCAAGTCTATCATCTGCGGAATAGTAGATTCCATATCGAAGAAGTTTGTGTCACGTTGGAAACAGCTCATTAGACCAACAGGTTAGCTGAGCAATGTATATAATTCTGTGTTAAGCAGCGAAATATGGCATGAAACCAGACTTAGATATAACCCAAATATATATATTTTAAGTAAATGCGATATTATTTGATGGTGATTTAGTCTAACTCAAGTGGTAATTTGCGGGACGGTATTATATTTATTAATTAAGCTTAGTTTTAGTCATCTACGTACGCGCAAATGCAGTTCCTCCACAGATGCCTTGACAACTACGGGCTTCCGAAGAGCTTGTCTTACAGGCCACTGATGAACACAAGTCTGGCCAAACGGTGGGTAATGACACACGGCAGGCGAATAATACGGGCGCTCCTCCAGGACTGCCATCGTGGTTTGCGGAATTATAACGGGGTTTTGAGCCAAGCGGTTGCAAAGTGCGCTGAACTCATTGGCAAAGATGGAACTACCCTTCTGCGACATGTGATTAGTAGAGAAGCCTGAGAATTACGAGCAAACGAGATACGGATCAGGCGGATAAGCTTCGAAATATAAGCCACACCCCTGAGGAAGACGTTGAAGTCCTAGTCTACAATCTTTCATCGAAACAGTTGACGCCTGGACAGCTGAAGTTTCTCAGTCATGAGGCTTGCTTCCATACCACAGATGACAAACCAATTAACCTCGTTGCCATAGTCGAATGAATTCTCAAACGAACGGAATATCCGATGAAAAAAAAAACACTTTGTTCGGCAACTAGTAACCGCCTTGTTAATGGTGCGTAAACAACCCACTTTATTCAGAAGGCCATTAAAATGCTGAATGACGGACAGGCATATCTTCGATACGAAGGTAAACCGATACAGAAGCAGATGATACAGCTAGACAAAATGCATGCCGCTTTGAAGACAAACAAAGTAAAATAAGCAGTTGCGGCCGAAGCAAGGTTCTTATGAATACCAAAGTACACAAGGCCGATATTCTAATCCGTCCGATGTTGTCATTACGTGGTGCACCAACATTTAATCTGGCTAAATGTTTGTTCCGAAACCAGAAGTCTCTCACCTTGGGCGCAGCATAAACGGTCGCTTCAGCTTCTCAG